>JACBKR010004747.1:0-22023 GCA_014218235.1 Colocasia esculenta | reverse complement strand
AATGGTAAGTTGACCAAATCTCCATTTCGTGGACATGGAGATAGGGCCAAGGGACATATTGGAACTAATCCATTCGTGTCACGCCCCGATATTTAGCAGCGGAATAAATACCGAGGGACGTGAACGATACAAACAGGCGTATCACAGTTGAATAGGCAAAGTCACAATTGAATATAATAACACTTTCAGATCATAATACATCATCAAAAGTACTCTTTATTTCATTTCATTCAACTAGATACAACCTTACATAAGAACGACCAACTAAAGGTCCATTATTCAAATAAAAACCTCCAGAAAAGTTAACTATTACATGGACTACTCAATTGTCCTATTTCAAGCTATCATCGATCATTGGAGGGTGATCTCACTCTTGCCCTACCCCATCGGACTCCACTGGTTCTTCATCTTCCTGGAAAAAGGTAGGATGATAAGGTGAGCGAACTAGCTCAGTAGGATTTACATCTCAATATGTGCGGGCACTAAATACATGATTAACGTTTTACTCAGGCAAGATATGAACATGTATATGATACAATGCATGCAATACTAAACGATCAAATAGTAGAATAGAAGGATATCATTTCAGATCAAATGTCGAGTTGCATATGTACAGTGGACAGATATTCCAAGAATAGAATCATATCAAAAGAGATTGGCCATATGCACGATACCATGCGTTCACATGATCAGACGTATCATATCAAATCATATCATATAGATCACATCAGACTTACATATCAAACAGAGGCATTCACACAATCTTGCATATCGTATCAGTGCCATGCCACGCACCACAAGTCCATACTCCTGCGGTTAAAAAGTACGTTGGGGGCTTCCCCCAGGACCAGACAGGGCCCTTATTGCACAGGCATTGGTTCAAATTGGACCGAAGTCCCACGTTGTGCCAAAAAACATATTCATATTATGGCCACAGAGTTTCAATGACAAGCTCATAATAAAAGAAAAATGATCATTCATAGGGTAAGGTATGACAAATAGCTCAAGAGGACAGGGCAGGATAAACGATTGATCTTATGTTTCATAATTCATTAATGTCTTGACATGAGGGTGTTTCAAAAGACAAATCATATGCAGTACATGTGCTCTCAATTCCCAAGAAGGGTGCATATTGTGCAAAAGTGTAAGTGATGAGTCACGGATCTTTCCTAGCAGTATGCATATGAAAATAATTAGTTGAACACCGGAAAGCATGTAACTATGGAACTCATATGCAAATCATGACCTAAACACCACTAGCATGTCCATACTAACATGTATTTATCCCCACATTCATATCATATTCTTATCTTATCAATTGACAATAAGCACGATCACAAGATAATCCAATGAACATAAGACAATCAAATTACACATTAGAATCATATTCGTATCATTACCATTTTCTTCAATGGATTGATTCATTTTAGGTCCATGCATACTAATATAACATCATGCACAAGCTTGTAGATACCATGAAATGATCAGACCCAAAAATATGCAAAATCTAGTAAAGGTAGTGTCGACACTAGATCAAGTGGTGTCGACACGATGCTTCAAACACAAGACAAAATAATGCAAAACTGGTCAAGTAGTGTCGACACGAGACAAGTAGTGTCGACACTAGAGACACTTCCAGAAAACCTTCTAGCCAATATGGGACAGTGTGTCGACTCTAGCACAGGTAGTGTCGACACTAGATCAGCTTCCCAGAACTTCTGGGTCATAACTGGGACAGTGTGTCGACACTAGATGGGATGTGTCGACACTAGAGGGCTTCCCAGAACCACTTTCTGGGCTGTTTGGGACAGGGTGTCGACCTAGCCCATGTAGTGTCGACACTAGTGCCCTTCCAGAACGAAACTCATAGGTTATGTGGAACCCGAAGACACATCTCATGCAGTGATTCACTCCCAACTCTTATAATCTCTAACGAATGACATTTAGACAAAATGTTCGACACAAAAGATGAAGATGACAACTAGTAGAAGAATGTAGATGTTGAGGGTTTGATTACATTCGGTCTCGAATCCTGAGAAAACATGTGATGAACAAAAAGTCAAGTGTAGCCCGAAATCGCAGTATCATGCAATGACTCTCTTCCCATGCCTATAACTCTCTAACGAAAGACTTTTCGGCAAAATGTCCAATATAAAAGATGATCGTGACTTCATGTAGAAGAACTTTCATGAAGAAAGTTTAGTCAAATTCGGTCTTGAATCATTGCACAATAAGAAGAACGGGAAAAAGCCCAACTTGTGCAAGACTTCGGAAAAACGACGAATACACAACGTATACTCCATGAAATTGAATCAAACCAAATGCAATGATCCTAGACTCAGAGAACTACATGATGGTGTTGGTTTTATTTAATCTTGGCCCAAGAACACCTACCTTATGAAGATCTAAAACCAGTCGACGTTTTGGACGTAGCAGAGGAGGAGGGGGATGAGCTCCGGGTTCCCAGCCTTCTCCTTCTCCTCTGAAGCCCTAGCCTGCCTCCAAATGACCTTAATTCGATGTTAAATCCCCAAGAGTTTAAGGATGAGTACTTATAGATTTAGGTTGTAGTTAAGAGTCTAACAAGACTAGGAAGGGCTGGGAACTCTGTTTTCCTAGTTTCCACCAAATCTGGGATTCTTCACCCAAAAGAGGTAGCAAGGTTTAGGAAACCACCTCTAGTGTTGGGTTCGGTTTTGGCTTCCTTACATGACTATTACCTTAATTTTAACCCTAACTTGCCCTCTCTAATTATGGCATAATTACATACACGAATTTCTGGGTAATTTCCTGTCCTGGTTCATTTATATCCTTGGGCCAAATGTGCTCCATTGGCCCAATCTTGTTAATGGATCATGAATACATGATGTTGGTAGTCTCTCCTACACGTTTTTTTAATTTATCCCCCTTTAATTCTAAAATTTTTAAATCATTAATTTTCCGGGGTGTTACATCCTCCCCCACTTAAGAAATTTGGTCCCCAAATTTACGCATAATAGTGTAGTTCGTACCTGAGAATAGTTCTGGGTGATTTCTCTTCATTCTTTTCTTCGTTTCCCAGGTAGCATTAGTAACTCTCTTCGACTCCATTGGACCTTTACCATAGGTATGGTACGATTCCTGAGTCGTTGAATCTTCGATCCAACAGTTTGATCGCTTCTCTTCATGGTCAGGTCCTCCTGAATCTCCAAGTCCTCATGGTTGATTACATGGTCGGCATTGAAAAGTACTTCCGCAGTATGGATATGTGAAACACATTATGCACGTCGCCATCTGTGGAGGTAGTGCGAGTCTATACGCCACCGACCAATCCTTTCCAGATTTCAAATGGCCCTATAAATCTGGGACTCAACTTTCCTTTGATCCAAATCTTTGTATTCCCCTTGAAGGTGAGACCTTCAAGAAAACATGTTCGCCACCTGAAATTCTAGTTCTCTCCTTCTCTTATCTGCATAACTTTTCTGCCTGGATTGTGCTATCTTCAGACATTCCCTACAATCTGAACCTTCCTGACAGTCGCCTCAACTAAGTCGGGTCCAACCCATTGGTTCTCCCCAACCTCTTCCCAACAGGGGTGATCTGCAACTCCTGCCATATAGGCTTCAAATGGAGCCATTTTGATACTTGCCTGATAGCTGTTGTTATATGCAAACTCCATCAGGTACATTGATCATCCCATCGTCCTAAAATCTAGCACTAGAGCACGAAGCATATCCTCCACAATTGATTGGTCCTTTCGGTTTGTCCATCAGTCTGAGGGTGAAAGGCAGTACTAAAGTTTAGTTTAGTACCCATTGCTGCTTGTGTACCCCTTCCAGAAGTGTGAAGTAAATCTAGGGTCCCGATCCGATATTATATTAGATGGAACCCCATGTAATCTAACTACTTCCTTAACATATAGTGCAGCCAATACATCCACTGACCATGTACTCTTAATCGGCAAGAAGTGAGCTGATTTAGTCAATCGGTCAACTATTACCCAGATTGCATCCATACCACCTCGAGTCTTGGGCAATCCCATGATAAAGTCCATACCGATGCTATCCCACTTCCATTCTGGGATTTCCAGTGGTAGCAGTCCACCAGCTGTACGGAAATGCTCGACCTTGACTTTCATGCATGTTAAACAGTATGCCACATGATCGGCCACATCCCTCTTCATGTTTGGCCACCAGTACGACCTTTTCAAGTCTTGGTACATCTTTGTTAATCCAGGGTGAATCGTATACTTGGACTGATGAGCTTCATCTAGTAACCTCTTCTTGAGTTCTCCATGATCAGGGACACAGGTTCTATCTCGGAATAATAATCTCCCTTCAGCTGATAGAGTGAAGTCAGGCCTTTGCTCTAGCTTCTCCCTGATCTCCACTAAAAATGGATCCTCTCCCTGTTTCTCCTTGATTTCGGTTAGTAGATCGGATTGTATCTGGAGATTTGAAATCATTACTTGTTTTTCCTTCTTTCCCATGTCTGAGTTCAAACTTGCAAATTGCTCCAGTAACTTCCATTCGCCCAGCATCATACCAGCTAGCATAGCTCCTGGTTGTCTACTTAGAGCGTCTGCCACTACATTGGCTTTCCCGGGGTGATACTGAATGGAAAAGTCAAAGTCCTTAAGGTACTCTAACCACCTTCTTTGTCTCATGTTCAGCTCCTTCTGTGAGAACAAGTATTTCAAACTCTTATGGTCAGAAAAGACCTTAAATTGCTCACCATAGATATAATGCCTCCAAATTTTTAATACTACAACTGCCAACTCCAGGTCATGAACCGGATAGTTCACTTCGTGGATCTTCAACTGTCTGGAATAAGCTATTACCTTCCCTTGTTGCATTAAGACACATCCCAGTCCAGTACCAGAAGCATCTGATAAATTTTAAATCCTCCCTCTTCACATGGTAAGGCGAGGACAGGAGCAGTAGTCAGACACTTCTTCAAGTTGTTGAAACTTTCCTCACATTCATTGGTCCACCGAGGATTCCCTTCCTCCGGTCAGTTTGGTCAATGGCACTGCAATCTTTGAGAAATCCTTTATAAACCTTCGATAATACCCAGCTAATCCCAGAAAACTCCTGATCTCTGTGATGCTTGTCGGTCTTTCCCATTTCAACACAGCCTCAACCTTTGATGGATCAACAGCGATACCATCTTTGGTCACCACATGCCCTAGAAAGATACCTCCTCAAGCCAGAATTCACATTTACTTAACTTGGCATATATTTGTTCTCACTTAAAATCTGCAATGAAATCCTCAAATGCTCCTCATGCTCTTCCTTGTCTTGGAATAGATCAATATATCATCGATGAATACCACCACAAACTTATCAAGATATGGGCGATAAATGCTATTCATCAACTGCATGAAAACTGCAGGGCATTTGTTAGTCCAAAAGGCATAACAAACAATTCATAATGCCCATACCTGTTTCGGAAGACAGTCTTGTGAATGTCTTCTCCTTTGATCCTCAATTGATGATAACTGGATCTGAGATCTATTTTAGAGAAGTATCTAGCTCCAGATAATTGATCAAACAACTCATCAATTCTCGGCAGAGGGTATTTGTTCTTGATGGTTAACTGATTCAGTTGTCTGTAATCTATGCATAGCCTCATCGACCCATCTTTCTTCTTGACGAAGAGGACAGGTGCACCCCATGGCGATGTGCTTGGATGGATGAAACCCTTCTCTAACAGTTCCATCAGTTGCTCTTTTAATTCCTTCAGTTCTGCGGGGGACATTCTATATGGTGCCCTAGATACCGGTGCTGCTCCAGGCACCAATTCGATGGTAAAATCGACCTCTCGCTCTGGAGGAATTCCTGGCAAGTCTTCGGGGAAAACATCAACGTATTCGCTGACGACATGGATGTCCTCTACTTTGACTTCCTTCTTTGCAATGACTACAGCAGCAAGAAAGGCCATACAACCTTTCCTCATCATCCTTTTGGCTTGTAGTGCAGAGATAAGTGACAATCTCTTGTGGTTTCTATCCCCTGTGAACACTAGTTTTGGGTACTGGCTAAAAGTTACCCGACTTCTCCAGCAATTTATACTAGCCCCATGTTCAGACATCCAGTCTGTTCCCTGTATCACATCATACCCCTCCATGTCCATACATATTAATTTGCTGGTAGGTTTTGGGTTTCAATCAACACCTCACTGGATGGTACATGCTTTGTAAGATTGGTACCCAGACCAATCGGGGTTGACACAACTATTTCTGATTTCATTGGGACGGGTTTTACAGGTAGGGTATCAACAAATGTTTGAGATATGAAGGAGTGTGTAGCTCCCGTATCAAAGAGAATATATGAGGGTCGGGAAAGAATAATAAGTGTACCTTCCACGATACCTCCTTCTTCAGTAGTTTCTGGTTCCTGGACAGCTTGCAGTCGGCCTTGCCTCTTCTGTCCATTCGGACGTTTGTCCTGAGGGGCTTGTTCTTTCAGCATTGGGCAGTCCGAGATCCTATGGTCACGACTACCACAGCGCAGGCATCTCCCTTGCGCTCTCCAGCAATGTTCAGACCAGTGACTAGCTTTGTCACAGTGTTTGCACCTTTCTCCCGTTGCCACCACTATCTGCTTACCTAACTCCTTTGGCTTTTTATCAGCTGGTTCATTTACTCCGCCACTGGGCCTTTTCTTCCCAATGGTCGGCTGATACCTTCCTGTAGAAGACACTTGCTCCCTTTTCACAGATTTTCCTGTAATTCTTTCAGCAGTCTCCATGGCATCTTCCAGTAACTGAGCCTTCTTTACCATGTCAGCATAGGTTTGAATGTCCATTGGCGCCAGTTGAGTGATGAACTGGGGCCTCAAGCCATTCAGAAAGTGTTTCGCCTTCATCCTTTCTGTCCCAATCAGTGAACAGCGTATCGGGACAGCCAGAGAATTGGGCCTCATACTCAGCCACATTGAGTCCTCTCTGCTTCAAAGCCGCAAATTCGGCTGCTTTCATTCTTGGACCCTCTCAAAAAGTACTTGGCTTGAACGCTCAATGAACTGAGCCCATGTTAGTTGTTGTCCATTTAGGTTGCTTCTACCGACTCCCACCATGCCCTGGCATCCTTTTCCAACTGGAAAGTCGCCAAGAGCACTTTGTTCTGGTCCGTGCATTGCATGACCCTGAATATCCTTTCAGTTTCCTTAACCCAGTGTTCAGCAACATCTGGGTCAGTACCCCCTTCAAACCTCGGCGGATCCATATTCCGAAAATTCCGGTGGAGCTCACCGGCTCCGCAGTTACCTCCACCTTGGGTGGCTTGTAAGATAGCCTGAGTCAAGTTCTGTATAGTTCGTTGCATGTCCCTAGCCTGGGCTCGTTCAGCGGCCATTTAGGTAATAAGTACCTTCAAGATAATAATATAAGTCAATCATCTAAATATATATCACATGTGACTTCTATTCCCATGGGTCTACCCACGCTCACATTAGGTAAGACTATTTTTGACTCATGTGATCTAGTTTCGTTCTATGTTCCTATTCCCTTGGACCCTAAAGTTCAGGCTCTAATACCAACTGTCACGCCCAGATATTTAGCAGCGGAATAAATACCGGGGGATGTGAACGATACAAACAGGCGTATCACAGTTGAATAGCGCAGAGTCACAATTGAATATAATAACACTTTTCAGATCATAATAATATCATCAAAAGTACTCTTTATTTCATTTCATTCAACTAGATACAACCTTACATAAGAATGATCCAACTAAAGGTCCATTATTCAAATAACTTTCAGAAAAGTTAACTATTACATAGACTACTAAACTGTCTATTTCTAAGCTATCATCGACTCATATGGAGGGTGCTTATCACTCTTGCCCTGCCCCATCGGACTCCACTGTTCTTCATCACTTCCTGAAAAAGGGTAGGATAGGGTGAGCAAACTAGCTCAGTAGGATTTACATCTCAATATGTGCGGGCACTAATATACATGATTAACGTTTTACTCAGGCAAGATATGAACATGTATATGATGATAATGCATGCAATACTAACAGATCGAATAGCATAATAAAACGGATATCATTTCAGATCAAATGTCAAGTTGCATATGTACAGTGGACAGATATTCCAAGAATAGAATCATATTAAAAGAGATTGGCCATATTCAGACAGATATCATGCGTTCACATGATCAGACGTATCATATCAAATCATATCATATTAGATCACATCAGACTTATCATATCAAACAGAGGCACCATTCACACAAATCTTGCATATCGTATCAGTGCCATGCCACGCACCACAAGTCCATACTCCCGCGGTTAAAAAGTATGTTGGGGTGCTCCTCCACAGGACCAGACAGGGCCCGTATTGCACAGGCATTGGTTCAAATTTGGACCGAAGTCCCACGTTGTGCCAAACAAACATATTCATATTATGGCCACAGAGTTTCAATGACAAGCTCATAGTAAAAAGAAACATGATCATTCATAGAGTCAAGGTATGACAAATAGCTCAAGAGGACAGGGCAGGATAACGACGTATCTTATGTTTCATAATTCATTAATGTCTTGACATGAGGGTGTTTCAAAAGACAAATCATATGCAGTACATGTGCTCTCAATTTCCCAAGAAGGGTGTGCCAATTCGTGCAAAAGTGTAAGTGATGAGTCACGGATCTTTCCTAGCATGTATGCATATGACAAATAATTAGTTGAACACCGGAAAGCATGTAACTATTGGAACTCATATGCAAATCATGACCTTAACACCACTAGCATGTCCATACTAACATGTATTTATCCCCACATTCATATCATATTCTTATCTTATCAATTGACAATAAGCACGATCACAAGATAATCCAATGAACATAAGGACAATTAAAATTACACATTAGAATCATATTCGTATGATTACCATTTTCTTCAATGGGTTGATTCATTTTAGGTCCATGCATACTATATAACATCATGCACAAGCTTGTAGATACCATGAAATGATCAGACCCAAAAATATGTAAAATCTGGTAAAAGTAGTGTCGACACTAGATCAAGTGGTGTCGACACGATACTTCAAACACAAGACAAAATAATGCAAAACTGGTCAAGTAGTGTCGACACGAGATCAAGTAGTGTCGACACTAGAGATAACTTCCAGAAAACCTTCTAGCTAATATGGGATAGTGTGTCGACTCTAGCACAGGTAGTGTCGACACTAGATCAACTTCCCAGAACTTTCTGGGTCAAACTGGGACAGTGTGTCGACACTAGATGGGATAGTGTCGACACTATAGGGCTTCCCAGAACACTTTCTGGGCTGTTTTGGGATAGGGTGTCGACACTAGCCCAAGTAGTGTCGACACTAGTGCCCTTCCAGAACAAAACTCATAGGTCATGTGGAACCCGAAGACACATCTCATGCAGCGATTCACTTCCAACTCTTATAACTCTCTAACGAATGACATTTAGACAAAATGTTCAACACAAAAGAGGAAGAGGAAACTAGTAGAAGAATGTTTATGTTGAGAGTTTGATCACATTCGGTGTCGAATCCCGAGAAAACATGTGATGAACAAAAAGTCAAGTGTAGCCCGAAATCGCAGTATCATGCAATGACTCTCTTCCCATGCCTATAACTCTCTAAAAAAAGACTTTTGGGCAAACTGTCCAACATAAAAGATGATCGTGACTTCATGTAGAAGAACTTTCATGAAGAAAGTTTAGTCAAATTCGGTCTTGAATCATATGCACAATAAGAAGAACGGGAAAAGCCCTAACTTGTGCAAGACTTCGGAAAAACGACGAATACACAACATATACTCCATGAAATTGAATCAAACCAAATGAAAATGATCCTAGACTCAGAGAACTACATGATGGTGTTGGTTTTCTTTAATCTGGGCCGAGAACACCTACCTTTATGAAGATCTAAAACCAGTCGACGTTCTGGACGTAGCAGAGGATGAAGGGGGATGAAGCTCCGGGTTCCCAGTCTTTCTCCTTCTCCTCTGAAGCCCTAGCATGCCTCCAAACGACCTTAATTCGATGTTAAACCTTCCCCAAGAGTTTAAGGATGAGTACTTATAGATTTAGGTTGTAGTTAAGAGTCCTAACAAGACTAGGAAAGGGCTGCGAACTCTGTTTTCCTAGTTTCCACCAAATCTGGGATTCTTTCACCCAAAAGAGGTAGCAAAGGTTTAGGAAACCACCTCTTAGTGTTGGGTTCGGTTTTGACTTACCTTACATGACTAATTATCTTAATTTTAACCCTAACTTGCCCTCTCTAATTATGACATAATTACATACATGAATTTTTGGGTAATTTCTTGTCCTGGTTCATTATATTCTTGGGCCAAATGTGCTCCATTGGCCCAATCTTGTTAATGGATCATGAATACATGATGTTGGTAGTCTCTCCTACACGTTTATTTAATTTATCCCCCTTTAATTCTAAAATTTTTAAATCATTAATTTTTCGGGGTGTTACAATTCGGATGTATGTGGTCCAATGTCTACTCAAGCCAAGGGTGGCTACTCATACTTCATTACATTCACGGATGACTACTCAAGGTTCGGATTTGTTTACTTAATGAAGTACAAATCTGAAGCCTTTGGGAAATTCCAAGAATTTAAGAATGATGTTGAGAAACAAACTGGAAAGAGTGTTAAAATCCTACGGTCAGACTGAGGAGGTGAATACTTAAGTACAGAGTTCACACAATTCTTAAAGGACAATGGTATCCTTTCTCAATGGACTCCTCCCTATACACCGCAGATGAATGGTGTATAGGAAAGGAGGAATCGCACCTTGTTGGACATGGTACGATCCATGATGAGCCGTTCACAGTTACCAGTTTCCTTATGGGGATATGCGCTAAAGTCAGTGGCATATCTACTGAACAGAGTTCCCAATAAATCTGTGTCTTCTACTCCATATGAGATATGGAAGGGTAGAAAGCCTGATTTTAAACATGTTAAAATCTGGGGCTGTCCTGCCCACGTGAGGAGACATGACCCAGATAAACTGGAATCCATAACCGATAAGTGCAGGTTTGTTGGATACCCAAAAGAAACGTTTGGGTACTACTTTTTACCATCCTGGTGAACAAAGAGTGTTTGTCGCCAGGAGAGCTGTCTTCTTGGAAGAGGAGTACCTTACCCAAGAGGACAGTGGGAGTAAAGTAGATCTAGAAGAGGTTCTAGATCCACAATTGTGCAAAGTCCACCAGTTGAAACATCGGTTCCGGAACCTGTTCAGGGATATACACACATTCAGCGTAGGTCTGGTAGAGTACCTAGACAGCCTGAAAGATATGTTGGACATATCAGTGAAGTCATGTCTTATGATGAGGATGATGATCCAAAGACCTACCAAGAGGCTGTTGATTGTCCTCAATCAGGGAAATGGCGAGATGCCATGAATTCTGAGATGCAGTCCATGTACACCAACCAAGTTTGGAACTTGGTAGACTTGCCTATAGGTATTGCACCTATTGGGTGCAAGTGGATCTTTAAGAGAAAGATCGGTGCAGATGGACAGATCGACACTTATAAGGCACGGTTGGTGGCAAAGGGGTATCGTCAAAGGCAAGGAATTGACTATGACGAAACTTTCTCACCAGTTGCTATGATAAAGTCGATCAGAATTCTTCTCGCCATTGCTGCATACTTTGATTACGAGATCTGGCAAATGGATGTAAAAACTGCTTTCCTTAATGGAAACATTGAGGAAGAAGTGTATATGATACAGCCTGAGGGTTTTGCATCCAAAGAGTGTCCAGATAAAGTATGCAAGCTTCAAAGGTCCATCTATGGATTGAAGCAAGCTTCTCGTAGTTGGAACATAAGGTTTAATGAGGCTATCAAATCTTATGACTTCATTAAGAATGAAGATAAAACATGTGTGTATAAAAAATCAGTAGGAGTGCTATCACTTTTCTCATACTTTACGTTGATGACATCTTACTCATTGGAATGATGTAGGGATGTTATCATCAGTAAATGTTTGGTTGTCAAAGAACTTCTCCATGAAGGATTTGGGAGAAGCATCATACGTATTGAGAATACGTATCTATAGAGATAGATCTAAGAGGATGCTTGGCTTGACCCAATCCATGTACATAGATACCATTGTCAAAAGGTTTGGCATGGAAAATTCCAAGAGAGGTATCATACCAATGAGACATGGGATTAATCTCTCTAAGGAGCAGTCTCCTAAGAGTTCTGAAGAGAGGGCAGTCATGGATAGAGTCCCCTATGCTTCGGCTATAGGGTCTATCATGTATGCCATGCTATGTACAAGGCCTGATGTAGCATTTGCTCTAAGTGTTACAAGCAGATATCAGGCAAATCCAGGTGAAACACACTGGATGGCAGTAAAATGTATCCTTAAGTACTTGAGAAGGACTAAGGATATATTTCTGGTTTATGGAGGAGGGGACTTGAAACTTCGGGCATATACTGTCTCGAGTTTCCAGTCAGATCCAGATGATAGCAAGTCTACATCTGGGTTTGTGTTCACCTAAACGGAGGTGCAGTGAGCTGGAAGAGTTCCAAGCAAGAAACCACTGCAGACTCGACGACAGAAGCTGAGTACATTGCTGCAGCTGAAGCCGCCAAGGAGGCAGTGTGGATGAAGAAGTTCATCACCGACCTTGTGTGGTGCCAGGTGACTCTGATCCGATCCCATTGCTGTGTGACAACAATGGGGCCATTGCGCAAGCGAAAGAGCCGCGGTCTCATCAGAAGTCGAGGCACATTCTGAGGCGATTTCACCTGATCAGGGAGATTATCACTAGAGGAGATGTACTGGTGGAAAGAGTTCCTTCAGTTGACAACATTGCAGATCCACTGACGAAGCCTCTGACTCAAATTGTGTTTGAGCGCCACCTAGAGTCTATGGGTTTAAGACATAAAGGTGATTGGCTTTAGTCCAAGTGGGAGATTGTTAGTTACTTGTACAATCTTGTTCTTTGATAATAATAATAAGGCTTTTATATTCATTATGTGTAATTCGTTTATCGTTTCATTATGAAGTCCATGAATATGCGCAATGAATATTAATTATGATGAGATCATAACAATGAGATTAATATCCTTTAAACGTATATTCTTAATTGTTCCTAGTCGGAGGATATTCGAGAAGGACATCGGATATCCGGTTAGACTAGTATAGGTTGTACCTGCTCATATGATGAGGGTGACTGGTCTCATAGTCACTTGTGTGGAGACACTAAGGTGAATCTGTAGGTGCTCATTGGAGAATGAGTTCACTGAACTGATCCGTTATGAATCGCTGGATGGTAATGTTACCTAACTGTCAACCAGCTAGATTCATTGTCACAGTGGCGTGATTGGTCCTTAGACCTGAGACACGAAGGACACCTTGTTGGTGGACTTCTAGATTTTGACCTTGACTTATAGATCTCTAGCCATGAGGTCTTAATCAGTTAAGTGTTCGGATCTAGCGGAATACCTTCGAAGGTGATTGTGTGGTCAATATGGGATCTCCCGCTCTTGGTAATAAGAGAGTGAATGCTCTAGGGAAAGATGCCTGATAGTCCTTGGCCAGGGCAAGACTACTTATCAGAAAAGTAGTTTTCTGATATTGTTATGCGGCATCTAAACCAAGTGAGTACACACATTAGGGTTTGACAGTTGACCATACCCTAAGTGCACTCGAGAGCATTGTACGAGCGAAGGATTATAGTCACATGATAACTGATGACAGAAAAAAGGTTCCTTGATTAGGTTGCTGAACCCCAATGCTTTCCAGGATCAAGTGGTGTTTCTTGGCACCCAACTTGATTGGAAGCCTGGTCAATTATCGTAAGATGATAATTGATTGTGTAATTAATAATATGAGATATTATTAATTACAGTAAGTCAATAAAGAGTTATTGGGCTTAATGGGCTGAAAACTGGACTAGCGCTTGGGCCTAGAGGGTCATACGCATTAGAGTTCCGAGCAGACTGGGCAGGATGGTCATTATAGACAATAACTGGGTTTTTGTGAAAAATCGCAGTGTCTATAAATATTAGCGGAGAGTCAAACCTTGGGCCAAGCTCTAGGCTCTCTCCCTAGCCGCCACCTCCTCTCTCTCTCCCTGGGCGCCCCACCTTCTCTCTCTCCTCTCTTTGGCACATGGTGGAGTTGAGATCCGGGAGACGCGTGGAGACCGAGGAGATCCCATCTGCATCCGGAGCTCGCGTGGATACGTCTAGAGGCCGGATACCTGAACGGCTTGAAGCACCAGCGCCTCCAGTGCTACCTCCTCCCTGGATTCAGGAGTTTCGCAACCCCGCAAAGGTAAAGATCGGATCTTCCTATGTGCGGGTTCTCCGTTTTTGTTCGATTTCGACCGCCGGCAACGATATCTACCGGATGTAATCACGTTTCCGCTGCGCTCTGAACGATTCCTTACAAAGAGATCCTCGCAGACATTGTACGGGACAAGAAGGAGGTGCTGATAATTTCGAACAAGAATGGGATCTTCCTAGACCGGTTAGCCTGGTGGTTGATCCAGCACGCGAAGGAGATTGGCGCTGAGAGGGCATCCCGTGGACTGACGCTCTGCCTAGCTGGACTTTTCTTGTTCCCTACCAGTGGTGATTTCCTCCTCTATGAGCATGTGGGAATCCTATCTCTTCTGTGGCATGGGCAATCACTTGCCCCTGCAGTGCTGGCACACCTGTATAGCTCGCTCACCACGATGAGTTTAGGCGGACGCACATGCGGGAGCGTGTTCCTGCTTCAGGTATGGATGGAGGCTCACTTGAAATTTGATTTTGCTGAAAAGCAACCTACCCCCTCCAGAATCTTCCTTTGGTGTTCGGTGCACTACAGCAGGGCATGGTATGAGCCAGAGGATGAGATCAAGTGTGTGATAGCACACCTGAAGAGCAGGGATGCATGGCGAGACTACCTGGGCTACTTCCCTGTGGAGGACTTCATAGTTAGGCCGTTGTTCATGAGAGCAATTGAATTCAGAGTTCGCACCAGGGAGGACAAAGATTTGTGGTTGATGTTGGCCCTTTTGGTACGGCAGCAAGCTAACCTAGAGGGGGGGTGAATAGGTTTTTCTGAAATCTGAAATAGAAACTTAAACACAGAATTAACACTTGAAGGTTTGGTTAGTTTAGTGTGATAAAGAGTAGCAGTGCGGAAGCAAATAAACAATCACACAAATAACACAAGAGATTTATCCTGGTTCGGCCCTTCCCACATGGAAGTCCTACGTCCAGTCCCCAAGCAAACTCTTGGGATTTCACTAACTAAGGGTACAGTCCCCCTTATGGACCTTACAACACCCTGGATCCCCCACCAGGTCTTCTTCTCTTTCCCGGGCAAGAAGGCAGCCCACTTCTCTTACAGGTAAAGAAGCCAACCTCCTAGTACAAACCCCAGTGCGGTTCTGCTAGACACTAACCCCTAGCTAGGTTAACAACTGGTACAAACCCCAGTTTGGTTCAGCTAGACACAAACCCCTAGCTGGGTTATCAACTGTATACAGTCCTACAGCCGGACACAGATCTTTCTTAGAAAGATCAGACTGAGAAGCTTTACAAGATAAACACTTGTGTAAAGCTCACAGTCCCAGACTCTCCCCAGATATACAATGAGCTCGGAGAGAAACAGAAGAGAGAAAAGAAAGCAAGAGTGCTTGAATGCTTGGAAACTTGAGATGCTTGAAAGCTTGAATGCTTCTGCTGGGCTCAGGCTCTTTCTCTCTTTCTTTGAGTGTATGTGTCGTTGAGGTTCCTCACTGGATGTACACTCTATCAAAAAGATGTTCAGGAAAAGGCTCTTGTGTTCTTCAGCAATGCTTCAGCTTTTATATGAGCAGCTTCTTGAAAGGATCCGTTGAAGAGATCCGTTGGAGTTCTAGCCGTTGCTCATCTCCTCTTCATTTGTCTTAATCAGACTCTGATGGTCTTCGATGTCTGTAAGCATAGAAGAGAGTGTTAGCATAAAAGAGTGTTTATGATAAACGATGCATGGTACTGTGCTTCTGCTAACATACTGAAAATAGAGGTCATATCTTTTTGACAAGACTCTGAATATGCATGCAGCTTTTTTGTCAGAAGATATTTGACTTTTCATTTAAGCGCCAAGCATATTTAAAATATAAAGGCAATCTGTGTTTGAACAGAGTCCATGAAGAAATCATTATGAGCATGACTTATGAAATCGTTATGTGAAGAGTCGTTGCTCATCTATAAACAAATCGATGTGATCATTTATGAAATCGTTATGCATCGACTTCTTGCGCTTTACAGAAGAAATCGTTGCGAATACTTATGAAATCGTTATGGCATCGACTTCTTAACAAATCGTTGCGCTTACAGAAGAAATCGTTGCGAACACTTATGAAATCGTTATGGCATCGACTTCTTAACAAATCGTTACGCTTACAGAAGAAATCGTTGCGAACACTTATGAAATCGTTATGGCATCGACTTCTTAACAAATCGTTATGGGAACGATTTCTTACCAAATCACTGTGCTCAAAGAAGAAATCGTTATGGCATCGACTTCTTACGCTTTACAGAAGAAATCGTTGCGCTTAATATTTTGGCACTTTAAACAGAAATCGATGTATATTGATTAAACATCGATTTTATCATTTTAGTGCGCCAAATATTGCATCAATGAAAGACTTAGCTTTTGCTATGAGATTGATGCGACACAGATGAAACAAAAATATTCATTATGTTATCATCATTAGTTTTGTTATCACCAAAATACAAGGACATCCATAGAGTGGTTCAACAATCTCCCCCTTTTTGGTGATGACAAAATTTATGCGAATTTTCTGATAGGGATAATCATGAGATGCTTTAAATCATGAAAACATGCAGAATTAAATCTTGAAACATGCAGAGACATACAGAAAATTCATAGTGCATATATACTCTCCCCCTTTTTGTCACTAACCAAAAAGGAAGGATCTTACCATGCATTTCTTTCCCCCTTAGAGAGAACTTCTTACCATAGAGGGGTTCAACAATGATTGACATAAATGAATAACTCCCCCTTAGTCTGTGCTCCCCCTGAATGAGAGATTCCACCTGAATGAAACTTGTAAATAATTGTTAGTAATATTAAGATTTAAAAATAAATTAATGACTACTCCCTCTTCAGATATGAGATGGATGAAGAGCTGGCAGTCACCAGTTCCTTGAGCATCCTTTGTTCCTGATGCTCCAAGGCCATCCTGCAAATAAACTACTCAGAAGTAGGTACCCAAATAGTTTTGGGTCCTTGATCGTTAGATGCATAAAAATAGCCTTTAGGTATCCAAACTAAGTGCCTTGTTGTGCATGTGTTTACTGTGTGTCCTAACTTATTACAATGAGAGCAGCAATGAATATAATTTGATTTATAGTTCTTATTTTCTTTGTGATGTCTATCTGGAACACAATATTTGGAGACCTTTTTCTTTTGATAAGCTTGGTTGTTTCAGGTTCCTTTTTCTGAGACATTTTGGTTTCTTTTACAAATTTTGGTAAAAGATATTTTCCTGAGTTTATTACTTGTTTTCCTTTTTCTGGAGGTGTATAACCAAGCCCTTGTTTGTCATTTCCAGATTTTGATCCTTTTAAGCATAGGGCTAAAGATGTTTTTCCTTTAGTTAATTTTCTAACTGATTCATTTAAATAAAGATTTTCTTCAGTTAGACTTTCAATTTTTCTTCTAACTCTATCTTCTCATTATTCTTACTTTTTAAATCTTCATTTAAAAGATAATTATTATCTTTACATTCTTTTAATTGATCTTCTAATTGTTCCATTTCTGATTTAAGATCAGAATTAGTGTTTTCCAAACAAGTAAGGTTGTTCTTGATATTTTTCAATTCTTTTACAACAACCTTGTGTTTATCATAAAGTTCATTAAAAACATGATCTAAATCTTCAGATTCTGATCCTGAATCTGTGCAAGAATCAAAAGATGAGTTAAGATGTACCTCATCTAGTCCTACCATGAGGGCTAGATTTACCTGCTCTTTCTCTGATTCTGAGCTTGATGATTCTGAGCATGTGGTCTCTTCATTTTCCCAAGCAGCTGCCATGGCTCTTCTTTTAAATTTCTTGTGCTGCTTCTTGGGTTTCTCAGTTTGACCAGTCTTCTTGAGTTTTGGACAATCCGGTCTTAGATGTCCAGGTTTTCTGCATTCATAGCAGACTGGTTCTTTTTCTTTTCTCTCTTTCTTTTGAATCCTTCTTGATCCATTTTTCTTCTTCTTGAAAATTTTCTGAAGCTTGGACAGAACTTCATCTACATCACTGTCTTCAGAATCTGTATTTTTGGAGCTAGAAGAAGAAGTGGAAGGAGCAGCTACAACCTTAAGAGCATTAGTACATTTTTTCTTAGATGAGCTTTCAGATAGTCGCTCCATATTTTTCATGTGCCATGAGAGAACCTATTAAATTTTCAATCGACAATTTGTTAAATCATGGGCCTCTTCAATAGCAGTTACTTTAGGTGTCCATAAAATGGTTAAAGACCTAAGTATTTCCTAACGATTTCCTCATTAGAAAGAGTTTTACCAAGAGAGCTTAAACCAACTACTATGCTTGAAAATCTATTATACATTTGAGTAATATTTTCGTTTGGAAGCATTTTAAATTGTTCATATTGTGAAACAAGAATATCTATTCTAGTTTGTTTCACTTTATCCATTCCTTCATAAGTTATCTGCAGTTTATCCCAAATTTCTTTAGCAGATTTGCATGCAGATACTCTACTGAATTCCTTTTTGGATAAAGCGCAACATAAATAGTTCTTAGCTTTAAAGTTTAAAGATAATTTACTTTTATCTGCTGCTGTAATGGCAGTAGTGCCTGGAATAGGAACAATAACATAATCACCTACCTCAATTACCTGCCACAGATCAAAGTCTGTGCCTCGAATGAAGCATTCCATTCTCATTTTCCAGTATTGATAATCTTCTCCGTCAAAGAATGGAGGTCTGGTGACTGATTGACCTTCAGCATATCCTTGAGCTGCCATAGATCTTCGCTCTAAGATCGTTGGATCTTCTTTGAATGATCAGAGACCCGCTCTGATACCACTTGTTGGCCCTTTTGGTACGGCAGCAAGCTAACCTAGAGGGGGGGGTGAATAGGTTTTTCTGAAATCTGAAATAGAAACTTAAACACAGAAATTAACACTTGAAGGTTGGTTAGTTTAGTGTGATAAAGAGTAGCAGTGCGGAAGCAAATAAACAATCACACAAATAACACAAGAGATTTATCCTGGTTCGGCCCTTCCCACATGGAAGTCCTACGTCCAGTCCCCAAGCAAACTCTTGGGATTTCACTAACTAAGGGTACAGTCCCCCTTATGGACCTTACAACACCCTGGATCCCCCACCAGGTCTTCTTCTCTTTCCCGGGCAAGAAGGCAGCCCACTTCTCTTACAGGTAAAGAAGCCAACCTCCTAGTACAAACCCCAGTGCGGTTCTGCTAGACACTAACCCCTAGCTAGGTTAACAACTGGTACAAACCCCAGTTTGGTTCAGCTAGACACAAACCCCTAGCTGGGTTATCAACTGTATACAGTCCTACAGCCGGACACAGATCTTTCTTAGAAAGATCAGACTGAGAAGCTTTACAAGATAAACACTTGTGTAAAGCTCACAGTCCCAGACTCTCCCCAGATATACAATGAGCTCGGAGAGAAACAGAAGAGAGAAAAGAAAGCAAGAGTGCTTGAATGCTTGGAAACTTGAGATGCTTGAAAGCTTGAATGCTTCTGCTGGGCTCAGGCTCTTTCTCTCTTTCTTTGAGTGTATGTGTCGTTGAGGTTCCTCACTGGATGTACACTCTATCAAAAAGATGTTCAGGAAAAGGCTCTTGTGTTCTTCAGCAATGCTTCAGCTTTTATATGAGCAGCTTCTTGAAAGGATCCGTTGAAGAGATCCGTTGGAGTTCTAGCCGTTGCTCATCTCCTCTTCATTTGTCTTAATCAGACTCTGATGGTCTTCGATGTCTGTAAGCATAGAAGAGAGTGTTAGCATAAAAGAGTGTTTATGATAAACGATGCATGGTACTGTGCTTCTGCTAACATACTGAAAATAGAGGTCATATCTTTTTGACAAGACTCTGAAATATGCATGCAGCTTTTTGTCAGAAGATATTTGACTTTTCATTTAAGCGCCAAGCATATTTAAAATATAAAGGCAATCTGTGTTTGAACAGAGTCCATGAAGAAATCGTTATGAGCATGACTTATGAAATCGTTATGTGAAGAGTCGTTGCTCATCTATAAACAATCGATGTGATCATTTATGAAATCGTTATGGCATCGACTTCTTGCGCTTTACAGAAGAAATCGTTGCGAATACTTATGAAATCGTTATGGCATCGACTTCTTAACAAATCGTTGCGCTTACAGAAGAAATCGTTGCGAACACTTATGAAATCGTTATGGCATCGACTTCTTAACAAATCGTTACGCTTACAGAAGAAATCGTTGCGAACACTTATGAAATCGTTATGGCATCGACTTCTTAACAAATCGTTATGGGAACGATTTCTTACCAAATCACTGCGCTCAAAGAAGAAATCGTTATGGCATCGACTTCTTACGCTTTACAGAAGAAATCGTTGCGCTTAATATTTTGGCACTTTAAACAGAAATCGATGTATATTGATTAAACATCGATTTTATCATTTTAGTGCGCCAAATATTGCATCAATGAAAGAATTAGCTTTTGCTATGAGATTGATGCGACACAGATGAAACAAAAATATTCATTATGTTATCATCATAAGTTTTGTTATCACCAAAATACAAGGACAGCCATAGAGTGGTTCAACAGTTGATTGGGACTGATCGGATGGTGGTATACCAGCCACATCGGTGCCATTATCAGCTTGGAGTTCTGCAGGTCATCCCAACTTCATCCAATTGCACCGACATGATCATCCCGGGGAGAAATGAGAAGCTGATGAAGAAGGCGAGGAAGACCTGGGAGAGATACACTGTGAGTAGAAGGGTGGGACTGGCAGTGCAGGAGAGCTGGGAAGACATTTGGAAATATGAGGAGTTTATTGACATCATTCGCCCTATTTCTTGTGATTTTTACATGGCTCGTAGGGCAAATTGATGTATTTCCCTCATTTTAATAAGTGTAACACAAACTAGATGAATAAAGAGTGATTTGCATTGTGTTCAATTGTGTTGAATTGCTTGAGAGACTTGAATTATGTCAAATTGGCCTTCAAATGTGTTCATTGGAGTGCTTTGTGAGGACTGAGTGCGCAAGAATTGGCGTCCGCATCGATCACGCCAAGAACAGGTAGACAGCCACATGTATGCCGCTAACAACGAGAAAAAGAGTAGACATCCAGATAGGTGGCCGACTATTTCAAAGTCGACATCCACATCCTAGTCGTTGACCAGATCTCGAGGTCCAACAGGAGTACCTTGGGGCCAGACATAGACGTCCAGAAGGTGGCCGTCAAGAACAATCAACGGCCATCGAGATGACGTCAAACTAAAGATAGACGGCACACCCTTGACGTCAACTTCAAAACTCAGCTTTTGAACCGATGCCTCATTCTGGCGCCATTTGGTTGCTCAAACCACCGGAGAGCCTTCCCTCTCTATATTTCTATACTTCACACACTCTCACTTGCTAATCTTCTCTACCCTTCTGATCTTTGCTTCTTCTTTCCTCTTCCAATCGCTTCACCTTCTTGAGACGTTAGACCCTTTCGATGAGGACGAGAGGGAAAAGATCGATCCTCCAGACTCGTCGCCAACCAGGGGTGGAGGAGGAGGAGACGAGGGAGGAGAGCATGGTGGAGGAAGAAGGGACCACGGTAGCCGGCGCCGATGGCGATAGTGCACCGGAGGAGGAGGGAACCGTCGGAGACAACGGAGGGGGAGATGAGACGGAGGCGGAGGCGCCTCGATGACCCAAGGTAGGTTTCGCAAAACCTCAGAAACTCCTGTGTGGTGTGTTTGTAGAAAGTGGAAAGAGAGGAGAAACAGAGGAGGTGTTGTCAGTTTTGACAGGAACTTGACGTCCACATCGGTGGACGTGGGTTCCTCTTG
>JACBKR010004746.1:0-21990 GCA_014218235.1 Colocasia esculenta | reverse complement strand
GAGATTTGAGATTTTTACAGATCATAAAAGCTTGAAGTATATCTTCTCGCAGAAAGATCTAAATCTTCGCCAGCACAGATGGGTTGAGTATTTAAAGGATTATGATTCAGTTGGCTTACCATCCGGGCAAGGCAATGTTGTAGCGGATGCCTTGAGCAGAAGGCATATATGAATTTATGATGATTAAAGAATGGAAGTTATATGAAGAAATAGCAGAGAATCATTGTATGTGCCCAGCAGTCAGCGACGGGCAATTTTAGCTGCTAGTACTGTAGAGCCGTCTTTATATTGGCAGATCATTGACTCAGAGAGCAGATACAGGTTTAGCTGAGATTGTGAAAATGGAAGGAGTTTCTATTGATGATAATTGTGTGGTCAGCATCGAGGCAGTTGTTTGTTCCTGCAGAAAGAGAGGTAAAGCAGCGAGTTCTGGAAGAGGCTCATAAATCTAGGTACACTATTCATCCGGGTAGTACTAAAATGTACCATGATTTGAGAAAGCATTTCTGGTGGCCTCATATGAAGAAAGAAATAGCAGAATTTGTAGCAAGGTGTGCTATTGTCACCAAATTAAAGCAGAGCATCAGAAGCCTGGAGGTCTATTGCAACCGTTGCCTATTCCACAGTGGAAGTGGGATGATATTGCAATGGACTTTGTAGCAGGTTTACCATGGTCAAGTTCCGGGCATAATGGAATATGGGTGTTTGTTGACAGATTGACTAAGGTATGCAGATTAGTGGCGGTAAGTATGTCTTGGACAGTGGACAGATTGGCAATATTTATGTTGAAAGAATTGTTCCACTGCATGGTATTCGAAGACTATTGTATCTGATAGAGATCCAAGACTTACTTCTGTTTTTGGAAAGTTTGCAGAAAGTGATTGGTTCTGAATTGAGGTATAGCTCCGCTTATCATCCCCAGACAGATGGTCAGACAGAGAGGACTATTCAGACAATTGAAGATATGTTTCGAGCTGTTGTTTAGTTTGGGGAGGTAGTTGGAGCATCATTTGGGAATGGTTGAGTTTGCCTACAATAATAGTTATCATTCCAGTCTTACGATGGCACCGTATGAAGCTCTATATGGAAGGCCATGTAGAACCCCATTGAACTAGCATGAAGTGGGAGAAAGGCAATTGGTGGGTCCTGAATTAATTCAGCAAACCACTGAAGTAGTAAAGCTTATTAAAGAAAAATTGCAGGCAGCTCAAAGCAGACAGAAAAGTTATGCAGATGTGCGGAGGAGACCACTTCAATTTGAGGTGGGAGATTATGTTTTCTGAGAGTTTCCCCGAGTTAAAGGTATTATGAGTTTGGCAATCTGGGAAGTTAAGTCCAAGATATGTGGGACCCTTTCAAGTATTAGAAAGAATTGGGGAACAGCTTATAGGCTGGATTTGCCAGCTGATTTTAGATGTGCATGATATTTTCCTGTCTCCATGTTGAGAAAGTGTATTGAAGATCCAGCTCAAATAATTAGATACCAAGTGGTGACCTGAGGCCGGACATGACAATGCCAAGATCCAGTGCAGATCACAGATCGAAAGATGAAGAAGCTGAGAAATAAAGAAATTGAGCTAGTTAAAGTGAGATGGGAAAATAGATTGGGAGGTGAGGATACTTGGGAGTTGGCCGCGGAAATGGCTAAAGGGTATCCCTATCTGTTTGAGTAAGTTTGTGTATTTTCTTTTTAGATGATAGTACTTGTAATGGTGTGTATGTATGAGTTGTTTACTTTGAAATATGTTATGAATTTCGAGGTCGAAATTTCTTTTAGATGATAGTAATGTAACGTCGCGTGCTTTTCGGATCCAAGCGGATCGTGTGTGTGTTGTCGTGTGGCCGTTGTGAGGCAATGTGAGCTAGTTGTGTGGAATGTGTGGTTGAGCAGGTGAATGCAGGGTTGGTCCTGAAATGAAACAGACCTGCTGCTGTTCAGTTGAAGTTGGCGGCCAGGGGTAGCCGTTGACTAGTTGGCGTCCATGATAATGGACGTTTACTTCATGAACTTAGCGGCAGAAGATGTGGACGCAGAGGGTGGCGGTTGCTGTTGGCGACAAGAGGGTTGACGCCAACCGAGATTTCTGCAGGTTATAGGCTCACCCGAGGGCAGCTCTCTCAGCTCACTCTCTTCCCCTCTTGCCCCAGCTTTGCGCCCTGGTGTTTCTGAAGCTTCCAAAAGGTACCTAGGAGTGGTTGGACGGTCGTAGAACGCACGGCGTCGCTGATTACATGAGAGACGTCGCGGCGTGGTGCAATTCGCGTGGAGCTCGCAGAGGGTTCGGCGTGAACCGGAAGATTTCGGGGAATTCTAACGTGTTTTGAGGTAGGGGACGAACCCTGGTAGTTCCATAGAACATTAAAACTCATCATAACCATCGGAATTAACATGATAATGCATGTTTGAATAAAGTTGCACCATAGGGGATAATGGGTGGTTTGAGTAGTTTAATGCACGAAGCATGTTATAATGGGTTATATTGGGTATTAGCATGCTAAAGGATTGCATTTGCATGTTTTTCAGCAGTTAGAATAGTTAGAAAAACCACAGAGCTGGATTAGGGTTTCTGCAGGGTTTTATGGCCGGAGAACTTGGCGTCAACATCGCTTGTCGCCAAGCTCCCACCCCAGATGTTAACGGCTAGGTCCCTTGCCGTTGACTTTCTATAAGCGGCAATCGATGTTGCCGCCAGCATGTGTGTGAACAGAAATAGCTGATTACGGCTTTTATCGATAATGCATGTGTGTTAACACATGAGGTGCACTGAGTGCGCTTGGTTCTCGTGTTTAGCATACAAGGTATGCAGTTAGTTGTTTACTTCAGTGACTGCGCGTGGTTTACGAGTCAGTTGGGTTCACGTGTAGTGGACCGTGGTTCTTGTGGTTTACGTGAGGTTTCACGTGGTTTGTGTGTGACGTGCACGTAGTTCTGTGTACGTGGCGAGTATGGTACGATGCCTACCGTGGTTACCTCTCCAGTTGGGTGCCCCAGGTTCTTTGTGAGCCAGGCTGTTAGCTCGGAGCTTTGTCCCGGTACTTGTGTTGCACCGTCGAGGTCTGTGTCATCTGACCTGGACACCCTCACTCTCGTGTTAGAGTTTGTACATCCGGCTGAGGGAAGACAATAGTGGGATAGTGACACGTGTTTGTTTCTAGTCACTTGTAGCGCGCTCGTAGTTGGGGTACGGACACCAGTAGTCGACACTGGTCCCAAGCTAGTCCTTTTCCAGTGCCTCACTCTAGCGAGCCCAGGCCAGGGTCTCTGGAGGTGTCAGGCATGGGCCTGTGACCGTGTGGTCTGCAGGTGGTGGTGTTGTTAGTTTTCTCCACAGTTGCTTGACCTTTTCACGTGGAGCGGCAGCTGGACCTTTCGTCCGTGGCTGCGAGACTGAGAGGTAGACCTGTGTTAGTCTGTCCGAGTCAGTTTCTGGTGTCGCGACCAGTTCACGTGGCTCGTGTTGGCTGTCTCTACTTTAGCTTGTACACCTGTTTGGTTTGCCGTTTAATTATTACTGTTGTTTCTCGTAGTCGGCAGACGGTGAGTACTTTACAGCTTTACTTACCTGCTTAGCTGTTATATAAATTGTTGGTATTGTTTACTATTCGTACTCGTGGTGTTGTTTCGCTCGGTTTTTGGGGGAGTTCCCTACTGAGCCAGTGACTAGAGAGGCTCACCCCTACCCCCATAGGTGAGAGCGTGGAGGACGTTTCTCATCCGACGTCCAGTTCCGGACCGCGTCGTAGCGGTGCAGGGTCAGCACCTCCAGCAGAGTAGCTCCAGCAGTGTAGTTTAGTTATTTGTTTACTTTCTTCATTGTACCTCGGGGTATGCCCCAGGCTCTTGTACCTCTTTTAGTTTTTGGGAAATTTGGCTATGTAAAACTGTGAAATATATATAAAATGTGGTGTGTTCCTTTATGTTTACACGGACTGTGGTTTGGTATCCCTTGCGAGGCTTCGGCCCGTTCGCGGAGACGGACTCGGATCAAGTACGTTTCGTTTTTAACGGCTTGGCCGAGGCGATCCGTCACATGAAACTCCTCAAGATTTAACTCAGTCCACAGTCATCTTGGGTAGACCCTTTTTGGCCACAGCTAGAGCCAACATTAATTGTGCTACGGGATGATGGATATATCATTTGGGGACTGGAGCGGTTTAGTATCAACATTTTTAAGGCTCTAGGCATCAAGATGAAGGAGAGAGTTGTCTAGTGGGACTCCTTGAGGAAGCTTGTGAGAAAGAAGCAGTAGACCAACCCTGTGCTCTAGGGTTTAAGGGAGAAAATGAGGCTATGAAAGTTCCAAAATCTATAAAGCCAAAACCAAAACATTCCATGATAAGCACATTCACAGAAAATTTTTCGAATTGCATGATAAGTCCTGGCTATTTAATTCTAGGCTTCGTGGAAAATTGAAGCCCCGATGGATGGTCTTACACTGTTGTCAAGGCTTATGATAATGGTGCTGTCATCATTCCTCGATCCTAAAACTGGACAATCATTCACTATTAATGGGCAGAGGTTAAAGCATTTCGTCGAAAGCCCACTTTTCTTGAAATTTGATTCTACCAAGGTAGATGAGCCAAGTGAAGCCTAATTGCGTCTGGCTGAAGACGATAAACTTAGCGCTTCTTGGGAGCAACCCAGTGTACAGATT
This sequence comes from Colocasia esculenta, assembly GCA_014218235.1. NCBI lineage: Eukaryota > Viridiplantae > Streptophyta > Magnoliopsida > Alismatales > Araceae > Colocasia > Colocasia esculenta. The sequence continues at coordinate 17,335 of JACBKR010004746.1, read as the reverse complement.
TCTTTTATCAGTAATTTTCTGTCTTACTTTCTTTCCTGTAAATAGTAGGGGGGGGGAGGTAGAATAAGCATGCATTCATAGTCCTCATCCCAACCATGTTTCTTTCTTTTTCTTGAGCTTGTACATATGCAAATAAAATTTCACAATGTTTCATCTTTGAATAAAGATGCGTGGCTTTACGCATCCCAGACTATGTGTCTGATCTTTAACCATTAAAATTTTGTAGCTGTCACATTCCCCTGCAAGTATCCATGTTAGGAAGCCTCTAGTAAAGGGTTACATGTACTCCTTGTCTACCTTATGTAAGGATTTATGGCAGAAGTTTTCATGCACACACTACATAGCCACTGAGACTAGCTGAACCCGAATGTAGCAAAATGTCAAGGCGAGTAGGAGAGAGGTGATTGTTTTATCCCTTCCCCTTAAGTGAATTGTGAAGGAAGTGAAGGTGTGTGATCAAGGAACCTGACTGTCCATCCTTCCTTAAGAGGAAAAGCAAAGCAAAATGTAAAAATGCAAAAGCAAAAGCAAAAGAAAAATATATCCATGAAAAATGCCCCGGATCTGAGTAAAGTTGGACTCGCTACTCTTGAAAAGTGATGGGTTGTGCAGCATTATGGATAAAAAGAAAGAAATCTGAGTGCACAAAGTGCAAATAAAGGGCAAAAGTCCTCAACTCAGAGAAATAATCCCCAAGGAAGATGAGCAGAATGGAACTGAGAGAAACAACCAGATCTGACTGAGCAAGGATCTTATTCCACAATTCTTTTCTTCTCCCTCAAATCAATCTAATCTTGAATACTGCTGAGGTAGAGGAGCTCCAGAAGGGCTGATGTGAACTCTTAAGTGGGCTATCATTTGTGCACTAATTTCTTGCCATAAGCCTTTACAATTAGGAAAGACATGTCTTTACATGAATTTTACATGAGGCTGGTTACATAAGATATCACATCTTCTAGTCCTATATTTTAGTAATTTTTATTGCTAAGGGACTAGCAATGTTCAAGTAGGGGGGAGTGATAACTGCATAATTTTAGTGTAAATTTCATACACATAGTAATTTTAGACATCTTTTATCTGTAAATAATGTGCATTTCGAGTTTAAATTTTCATTTCATCTTTTTGAGCATACTAGTAAATTTTGGTAGAACGCAGTTAGATACTCATACCTTTTGAATAGTTTTACAAATAAAAGTTATTTCTCTTAGGTATACTTTGATAAATGTTGTATATAAATAAATTTTGCAAATATCTTTTAATAGTAAATGTAAGTTTGTAAATAAATAAAGATTTTTTTTTAATTTACTAACCATATATCATACCACATATCTACCCATCCATTAAATAAAATACCCCCTCTCATCCAACCTAAACAAACACCAACATTTAAATAAAGTGTTTTTAATATACCTCCACTTAAGTTTTTATAAAACCCTTTCGTTTCTTCCACCAGGTAGGCGAAGCTACTGGAAGGGGATTTGGGGCAGATGTGCAGAGCGGCGGCTGGTTGGTGTGAAGCAGGAGTAGGCGGTTTGTGCTGAGGGAGCCTGGCCAGATCTGTGCGTGGCTGGGTGTGGCCAGGGCTGAGGGCTGGCGATGGGGGTGGCATGGCTCAGGCGGTGCGGACCTGCGCAAGCAGGAGACGAGGCCAGGCAACAGGCGGCTGCTGGGCGATGGCATTAAGCGGCTGGGTCACAGCTGAGCGCGGTGCTGTGCAGATGGCGCATGCGATGGCGCCCAGGTGCGTGCTGGGTGTGGAGCTGCCGTGCGCAGCGATGGGCGATGGAGCGTGGAGATCTGGCAGTGCAAGGCTGCGCATCTGCCATGCGTGGCGATCCTGGCGCGATGGTGTACGAAGCAGCTAGAGGCAGTGCTGCGCAGCGGCCGGATCTCCTGGGTGCAGCTGGTGCGAAGCTGCTGGCGACGTGGGCTGTGCAGATGGCGGGAAGCGCAGCTGATGGCGCTCCTGAGACGGATGGCAGAGCCCTGACCTGCTGAGGTGGCGGCCAAGTCGTGCAGCTGGCGGAGAACTGCTGAGGTGGCCAGCCCAGCTGTGCAGGGCTTGCGCAGAGGAGCTCGAGAGGAGGCGCCTGGGCATCTATAAAAGGACCCCAGAGTCCTCTTCTCAGGCGGTTTGGTTTTCGGCTGGGTAGAATTTTTTAGGAATTCTAGTTGCCATTTTCCCTGTCTTTCTGCTCTTCCAGTTCTTAGGAGAGGACTTCGGTAGTGGAATTTTAGAACTTCTTGCAATTTCTTCTTGTATTTTCTTTTGAGCAGAGCAAGGAGTTGGGGTTTAGAATTTTTTAGGAGTTTATTTTGTTCTTTGTTGGTTCGATTGCAGGGCAGGAGGTGGATTAGCTCTTGTTTTGATTTGTTTCTTTACTGTAAGGAGACGAGGTTGGATAGTTTTGATCTTTGGGATTAATTTCCAGTTGCTGTTCTTTCATATTCTATGATCCAGTGGCTTTAATGTATTTAAATTCCCATTTCTTCTGTGCTGCATAGCTCGATTTAGTTTACTTGTTCAGCTCTTCCTTTCTTGAGTTGATGATGGCAGTGCTTCCTCTGTGTTCATCCGGAGGGGCTGGGAGGCTCAGTTTTTCTTTTGAATTTGTTTCATCTCTTATGTGAAGCCATCTGAGAGGTTTTCAGCAGCAGGGAGTTTGGCATTCAGAGGTTTGGCTACGGGGGGTAGGTCTATTTGTTCTCTTCACTGTCGATGCTGCTGTGAATTTTGAGAGCTGTGAGAGTTTCGGAGTTCAGAACTTCTGTGGATTTTGATTTCCATCTCTTCATCTTTAACTGCTGGGAAAAGGTGGTTTCTACTATTTTCGGTGATTTAAACTTTAGATTTTAGTTTTCTTTTGTCCTCTATGAGTTATAAGCATCAGAGAGTTCTGTTCTTCCGGAGGAGAGAAGATTTTGTTATTTCTTTATCTGTTCAGCACTAATTCAAATTTGGAGAGATGGAGTTTATAATTTAGTTTAGATTTCTTTTTCTATGCTGTTGTCGACAATTTTTCTTCTTCTTCTATTTCTGTTGGGAATAGTGGGATCAATCCAGTGTGTATGCTTCTTTATTTCTTCTATGTTCGGGAGAGCCTGATTTAGTGTTATTTCTTTGCGTCTGTGTTAAGATGCCCGAGGGTGATCCATGGGCAAAATTGCTTTGTCCATTTCTTCAGTTTGATGTTGTTGTTATTAGCTTGGAAGATTGTTTTTTCTTCTTACTGTTGGAGGGGGAAGCGAAGGGAGCATTGATATATCAGGAGTTTGACGTTACACTTTAAATCTCTTTTACTGTTTTCTTACTGATTCATTAGACTATGAGAGTATAGAAGAAATCTTTGTTTCTCTTGCGGTTTGTGAAGTTGATTGCATTTACTTCCTTCTTCATCCCTCGAGCTGTGAGGGTACAGTGATGTTAATTCTCTTTTAATCTCAATTCAGCTTGTCCTTTCATTGTGTTTGATCAGTCGAGTTTTGAGTGATTTGATTGGGGATGTTTACGGAATTAATTCAGAAACAGTTTCTAAAGTCGAACTTTATTCAGCCTCCCTGTGGAAATGACTTGTTCTCACCATTGTGCTAGTTCTCTTTTTTTCTATTTTAAATCTGTGAGACAGTTTAGAGAAGTGCACATATTGACTTGTGCGATGAACTCTGGAAACGAAAATGCACAGTCAACAATGTGCGCGTTTCAGGTTCCTTCTCGTCTCCTTCCTTCACAACCCTTCAAAACTTTTCCCACCTGAATCCATGGCCGCAAGCTACGCCGGCAGTTTGGGTGGCTACAGCGACGAATTTCTCACTCCTGAGCAGCAGGAGCGTTTCACCTTTGTGAATACGAAGCTCTGTGGTCATAAAGAAGTAGCATTGAAGATCTGAAGAAGAATGGAATGAACAGCATAGTCGAAAAGATAAAAACCAGATGCAGTGGAAGGGCGTTTACCACTTGCTCAGGGTTAGTTATCCGGACTTGGTGAAGGCTTTCTACGTTTGCTAAGAACAGAGGCAGATGGGTCCCTTGTCTCTTCGGTAAAGGGCACCCTGATCAAAATAGACCTTGAGCTACTAAGAATGTTGTTTGAGGTAAAAACATCAGGCTTTAGTGGGGTTCACACTAAGGACGCTCAAGAGAAAGGGTTGGGCATTGTAGGGCCGGGCTTCAAATTGAGGGAAGGCAAACTTGATATAAATCAGCTGAATGCCTTCAATCGCCTCCTTCACTTCATTATTGTCAGATTTTGGTTCCCAGAAGTGCAACCTTCTCTTCTTGCACTAAGGCCGATTCTGACCTAATGTTTTGGGCCATTCAAAATAAGGAGATCAATATGGCCGCAGTCATAATGGAAAGAATGAATTTGCCAGAGAACAAATTTGGGACACCAAGAGCAAGCTGAATGTGTCACTTCCCTATGCCCATTAATTACCAAGATTTTCACAAACACTTCGGTGTTGCTCTCTCTGGGGAAGTTGTAGAGAAAATGGGCGAAGCTATTAGGTCCAGAAATTTGAAGAAGAGTGGTTCTCTGTAGTTAATGGGGTTTGGTCCCAAGGCCTCAGTTGCTGAAGGCGATGCTCAGGTGCTCACCCTCAGATGGAATTAGCTGATGTGGTGCCAGAATTGCCAATGGAATCAGTTTCTGTTCCAACCCTTGTAGCAGTAGAGTAGGCAGGGCCATCTATGGTCCGAAAATCAATCAGAGGTTGTAGCAGAAGAAGAAGAAGAAAGATTGTCAGCCAACAGCTCCAGGAATTCAAGAAGTGCCAGCTGGAGTTTTGCCGAAAAGGAGAATTGAGGATATTCTCCAGAAGATATAATGCCAGTTACAGAGGAGACTGTGGCATCAGGCCACATGTTGAAGAGGTTCCACTAGAGGAAGAGCCCAATTCTCAGGGTCTGATTCTCTGTGATGATGGATGCTCCTTGTGAGGGGGAGTAGTACCAGTTGAAGAGAATGCTCCAATTGAGGGGGAGCAATTTCAAGAAAAAACAGTAGATGCATCTCCAACCAGTGGCGATCAGGAGGAAATGCACAGAGTTTCTCCAAACTTAGATGACAGAGAAGGGGAGACTGCTAGCTCCTCAAGTTCTGATGAAGATGATGATCAACCTCCTCCAGCCAAAGAGGGCAAGAAGAAAGACAAAGAGACTGCACCGGAAGTACCTCTCTTAGCTGACACACCTTTTGAAGGCCAGGTCAAACAGAAAATAGTCCTTAACTTGAAACTTGTGATGAGAGGCTGATGTGGAGCTGAACTGCTAGTACACTCAATCAGAGTGAATTCTATTTTTCTGAGCCAGGCTTCAGCTCGCAAGAGGTATGTTCAGATTCGCAATGCTATGGAGTGGTTCAATCAAGAGATGGGCACCATGAGAGGCATGATCTCTGAAATCCTTAAAGTGTTGGAGCTCCAGCTCCTTCTCCTCCAGCAGCTCAGGAACCTGGAGCGAGTGTATCTGGAAACACCAGGAGCACCAGCAGAAACAGCAGCAGCACCAGTAGAAACAGCAGCAACAGCAAACACCAGCAGCAGCAGCAGCACCAGCAGAAACAGCAGCAAGCGCAGCACCAGTAGAAGCAGCAGATGCAGTTCAGGAAGCAACAGAGGCTGAAGTGCCAGGGCCATCAGGGCCAGTTGTGATGGAATCAGGGCCATCAGGGCCAGGTGTGGATTCTGTGCAATCTTTGCCTGAAGAAGTGGTCTCAGATCCATTGCCCCCTGCTCCCACTTCCACCCACAACTCCTCTTCCTCCATCTCCACCCACAGCCTCCACTGCTCCACCTGCTCCACCTCCTTTCAAAAGACCTAGATCCAGACCTATTCTTCTCCCACACCTTTCCTTCTCCTAATATTTCATCTTCCCTGCTCCTCCACTTCTCATCTTCCTTCCTCTGCTAGCTAGAGGCCCCTCCAACATCCTCAGCTGGAGCCTCATCCTCTTCTGATCCTTCTTCAGTACCAGCAGTAGGCATTCTACCACTGATGATTCCTCACCATTTGCACCTCCCTCCTGTATCACTATTATTCCTAGGAGTGCTCAACTCAACTCTCCTTATCTTACAGAATTAAGGATGAGTTTGAAGAAGCTATCCTTGGTCTGTGCTAAAGGTAGGAGACCACATTTCCAAGACAGACTCCTCCAGTACTGTCTCCAAGAAAAGAAACTCAATTCCTCCGACACTCCTCTCTACCCTCCTTTGTGGTTTTCTCTTACCGTGACAAACAAGCATACATCATGTACAAAGAGTATCTACAAAAGGTTGTCTTTGCCACCTTGTCAACCTCCTTTTCCTCAACTCACTGACCACCTTGAAGTCATTCTTCCTTACACTCCTCTTTCAAAAACTGAAAATCCATATTTTTCCTCTGCCCATTCCAAGACTGAGGAGCAATGGGCTAGATCTCAAAAAGATCTTTACATCGCTTCCTCAGGCTAGGCAGCCAGATTTCTCCCAGGGATCACTCCTTGACCCTTTCTGAGTGGTTAAATTTCATCACCAGAGCACCTGGGCTCCTTTTATCAAGAAGAAAATCAGATGATCAGGCACTTCAGATGTTCAATAACTACAGGTATCTCAACCGATTACCTGAAGTTCAATTAAGCCAATTCAAGCGAGCCATCAGGTCCTATCCTGCTCTGGGCACTCTGAAGAAGTGAGAGTGGATTTTGCCGCACTCCATTTGCCTGAAGAGATCCTTTGCCTCAGATTCACTTCCTGATCATGGAGTTTCTGTTGGGTCCCTTATCTTTGAGCGTTTTGCAAGGGTCATGGGCAGAATCAAAATTCAGAAAACTCTCCAAGTTGGTTTTCACAGATTTTTATTCCGGGAATATCACAGAGGGTTTGTGTCATCGAAGTTCTTGCTCCTATCCTCTCAGAATGTGAAAGGCTAAACTCCTCAGAATGGTCCGAATTGTATTCCTTGTTCTCAGCAGTTAGCTCATCTCAATGCTGCTCAGGCCAGGGAAGGAAAAGCCCCTGTCTCTCCTGCCACCTTCTTGGACATGAACTCCATCCATCTTGTACTTGATCCTACAAAACTATGGCTGAAAGATACAAGGTGTTTGTAGCTCTACGCCAAGTCCTCAAGGAGAACAGATTTTCTACCCTGTTACCATGGATCAATTCCTTGCCTGTGCAAGCTTAGAAAACCCCTTCATCCGGTGCTCCATGAATGCTGATGAGTTTGCAACTTTCTCTCCAAGCAACGCAGCATCTACCTGTCTCTGGATGGCTTCTACCATGGGACAAATTTCTTTATTCTGATGGGGCTTTAGACAATTTTTTGCTAGGCAGGAAGAGCAGGCCTGGAAGCCATTTCTCATTTTGCCTCTCTTCTCTCTCCTGCATATTATTTGCCTGTACCTCCTCAAGCTTAATGAAAAGATTGAGTTCCTTCTCCTCATTTCTCTTATTCTTTGTCTCAGTCCTATTTCTTTTTGCTTAATGACAAAAAGGGGGAGAAAATACTTACACATATCTGAAACATCTTTGAAACATATTTTCAGTACTTTATTTCTGCTTACTGTTAAGTATTGTTGAAATATGATTAAGTTTTGTCATCACCAAAAAGGGGGAGATTGATGAACAGTCCATCCCCACGTAATTTAAATCAATTACTACTTATTTTGGTGATAAACAAAACTCTGTCAAACGTTCTCTAACTACTTTTTTTAGCCTTAAGCACAGAAATTTTCAGAGAAAATCAAGCACTTATGGTTAAGTACATATATGCATTGATTCCAGTCAAGATGTAAAGATTTCTTTGTAAGTTCCAAAGTTCAAAACAAGTCGATATCATAACGATTTCATAAGTCATCGTAACGATTCCTTAGAACTCGTAACGACTTGCTCGTCATAACGACTTCATAAGTCATCGTAACGATTCCTTTAGAACTCATAACGACTTGCTCGTCATAACGTTTCATAAGTCATCATAACAATTCCTTAGAACTCGTAACGACTTGCTCGTCATAACGACTTCATAAGTCATCGTAACGATTCCTTTAGAACTCGTAACGACTTGCTTGTCATAACGACTTCATAAGTCATCGTAACGATTCCTTAGAACCTGTAACGACTGCTCGTCATAACGACTTCATAAGTCATCGTAACGATTCCTGTAGCACTCGTAACGCTTGCTCGTCATAACGATAGTAAGTCATCGTAACGATTCTTTAGAACTCGTAACGAACTGCTCGTCATACGACTTCATAAGTCTTCGTATCGATTCCTTTAGAACTCATAACGACTGCTAGTCATAATGATTCATAAGTCATCGTAACGATTCCTTTAAAACTCGTAACGACTTGCTCGTCATAACGATTTCATAAGTCATCATAACGATTCCTTTAGAACTCGTAACGATTGCTCGTCATAATGATTTCATGTCATCGTAACGATTACTTTAGAACTAGTAACGACTTGCCAGTCTAACGATTTCATAAGTCATCATAACGATCCTTTAGAACTCGTAACGACTTGCTCGTCATAACATTTTCATGTCATCGTAACGATTCCTTTAGAACTCGTAACGACTTGCCAGTCATAACGATTTCATCAGTCATCGTAACGATTCCTTTATAACTCGCAACGACTTACATTTCATAATGATTTGTTAAGTGTTTCATATCGATTTCTTCAGAAACACAACGACTTACATTTCATAATGATTTGTTAAGTGTTTCATATCGATTTCTTCAGAAACACGACGACTTGCATCTTATAACGATTTGTCTATCATCTCATAACGATTTCATAAGTCATGTTTCCGTCAAATAAATGTTTACCTTGATTTGAAATACGTTTGAATAGTCAAAGTCGTATCTCACCTATTTGACTGCTATGCATTTAATGAAGACTGAACGTATCTCTGCATGCCGCAGAGCGTATCCTCCATTATCATGTCTCTCTGCATGTATCCTTTTAGAACGGTAAACTGTCACTACTATATCTGTGTTTACTGCTCTAACGTTGATGACATCTAGAGATAGTGTTAGCTGTCTACCATTAAAGCTCAACTTTTGCAGAACCTTGACGTTATACCATCTTACAACGTTGGACATAGAATGAACTACAGTCACCTCAGAAGATTCTTATCACTTTGCATGCTCAAAAGAACAAATGACTGTGACTGGAAGCTTCCACAAATCCTTTAGGCTAACGTTCACCAAAGCTGTGAGACAACGGCTATCTCATCATCTACATTCAAATGAAGATATATATACAAAGACAGAAGATTTGAAAAAGAAGATATACATATAGAGATAGAGTTTCAAGAGACAGAAACAACTCTGCAGTCTTTTCAAGTCTTCGCAAGAATTCTAGAGGCAGTTTCTCATTCCATTCCGCCTTGGCTCTTAGCTTCCCTGTGCTGTGAGAAAAATCAGAAGAGGGCTAGAATAGCTCTGAGGAGAGCCACCTGTGTAGATCTTTAACTCTCAGTGCTTGTAGCTTCAGATCGAGTTCTATCAAGCTTGATCTAGGGGCTAGTCAATCCTTCTTAATCCCTTGTGTGTTTCCCTTCGGGTGTGAAGGAAGACCTGGTGTGTTTCCAGGGTGGTGTGTTTCCCTTCGGGTGTGAAGGAAGACCTTGTGGTACAAGGGTGTTGTGTTCCCTTCAAGTTTGAAGGAGACCAGCTGAGCTGGGTGTTTTGTTTCGTCCATAGGGGGACTGTACCCTAGATAGTGGAAACCTGAGGTTTTGCTCAGGGACTGGACGTAGGACTCCTAAGAGAGGAGATCCGAACCAGGAAATCTGTGTTTGTGTGATTGTCTTCTTTGTGTGATTGTTCTTTTTACTAACCATTACTAATCTCCTACAAGAACGTTTGGTTTGTTTGAGTTCATGTTTTATCTAGGTAAAATTTTTAAAGACATTCACCCCCCCCCCCCCCTCTGGTTCGCCAGCTGGGGCCACTGTAGAGCCGTCCTTGTATTGCAGATTGTTGAGGCTCAGAGAGCAGATGTAAGTTTAGCTGAAATTGTAAAAATGGAAGGAGTTACTATTGATAATAATTGTGTGGTCAGAGTCGGAGGTAGGTAGGTTATTTGTACCAGCTGAAAAAGAAGTAAAGCAGCGAGTGTTAGAAGAGGCTCATAAATCCAGGACACTATCCATCCGAGTAGTACTAAAAAGTACCACGATTGAGGAAGCATTTCTGGTGGCTCATATGAAAAAGGAAATAGCGGAATTTGTTGCATGTTGTGCTATCTGTCAACAGATTAAAGCAGAGCATCAGAAGCCTGGCGGTCTATCAACCGTAAACGAATTACCCACACAGTGGAAATGGGAGATATGCCATGGACTTATAACAGGCTTACTAAGATCAGCTTCGGGACATAATGGAATTTGGGTGTTTGTTGACAGATTGACCAAGGTGTGCAGATTAGTGGCAGTAAGTATGTCTTGGACAGTGGACTATTAGCAAAGGTTATTTGAAAGAATTGTTCCACTGCAGGTATTCCGAAGACTATCGTGTCTGACAGAGATCCAAGATTTACTTCTGGTTTCTGGAGAAGTCTGCAGAAAGTAATTGGCACTGAGCTGAGATATAGCTCCGCTTATCATCCCCAGATAGATGGCAAACAGAGAGGACTATTCAGACGATTGAGGATATGTTGCGGGCTGTTGTTTAGTTTGGGGAAATAACTGGAAGCATCATTTGAGAGGTTGAGTTTGCATACAATATAGTTATCATACCAGTCTGGAAATGGCACCGTATGAAGCTTTATATGGAAGGCCATGTAGAACTCCATTGAAACTGGCATGAAGTGGGAGAAAGGCAGTTAGTGTTCCTGAATTGATTCAGCAAACCACAGAGGTAGTAAAACTTATTAAAGAGAAATTGCAGGCAGCTCAAAGCAGGCAAAAGCGTTATGCAGATAATCGGAGGAGACCACTTCAGTTTGAAGTGGGAGATTTTGTTTCTTCTTGAGAGTTTCCCAGAGTAAAGGTATTATGTGGTTTGGCAAGACTGGAAAATTGAGTCCAAGGTATGTGGGACCTTTCCAAGTAATGAAAGAATTGGGGAAACACTTATAGGCTGAATTTGCCAGTAGATTTTGCAGATGTTCATGATATATTTCATGTTTCTATGTTAAGAAAGTGTATTGAAGATCCAGCTCAGATAATCAGTTATCAAGGTGGTGACCTAAGGTGGATATGACCATGCCGGAGTATCCAGTGCAGATCACAGATCGAAAGATAAAGAAGCTAAGAAATAAGAAATCGAGCTAGTTAAAGTGCGATGGGAAAATAGATTGGGTGGTGAGGATACCTGGGAATTAGCCGAGGAGATGGCTAAGGGTATCCCTATCTGTTTGAATAAGCTTTTGTATTTCTTTTTAGATGATAGTACTTGTAAAAATGTGCATATTTAAATTGTTTGTATTTGAGTTGTGTTATGAATTTCGAGGTCAAATTTTCTTTTTAGATGATAGTAAATGTAACGTCGCGCATTTCTCGGATCCTTATGGATCCCTTGTTTAGTGTTGTGAAGGTCATACGTTGACCAATGTGGTTCATGATGGTGTGCGCGCGTGTGTATGGGCCTTATCGGCCGTTAGTGCAGGTTGTAGTACCCCTCGGTTTCATCCTGTCATCGCGGCAGGAGGGGCTGTCGTGTTCTTGAACGCGACAGAGCACTGTGTCACATTCATGTGACCGCCTCTAGCGCTGAACATGTGCATGTGCGCCACGTGGCGGGCATTGGGAGCGTTAAGTTCTCGTGAAGGCGACACCCTAGTGCGTCGAGTTCAGGAGGTGACGCAAGGATGCTAGCGTTCCGAACCGCTGCAGGTTTTTAAAGAACCCCAGCCGGCAGAACTCTCACACGTTCTGCTCGGCTGGGGGAGGAACTGTTGAGGGTTCTCGGGCGATTTCGGGTGGAGAACTCGATTTTCGATGAGGTTTCGTTGTAAGAAGCTCGCGTGGAGTGTGAGGATCGCCGGGGAAGCATCATACCGCGCTTTCTTCGCAAAGGTAGGTGAATTCTCCCCGTTTCGGGGCGATAATCGGGGAATCGTGGGATCGATCAGTTTAATGCTTTATTCATGCTAAATACCATGCCTAGGTTTTCATTAAAGCATGTAAATGACGAATTAAGGGTGGTTGGCTTGAGTTTTTGGGGTGTTTGGAAGGAGAGAACCCGAATAGGGTTCTCCCCTGCTAAGGCGACAGGGGTGCTGTCGCGATCAAAAAGGCGACGGGTCGACCCGTCGCGTTCATGTCCTTAAGGCGACATGTCGGGCTGACGCCTTCTGAAGGTGACCCAAGGGCTTGTCGCGACTTCAGTTGAGGGCTATGTGTGTGCATGGCTTATGCGATGTGATTATCCGATTATCGTGGTTTGATGTCTTATTAATATTAAGCGGTGCATTGGCACTTGTGGTGCACTGAGTGCACGTGTTTCTGAACTAGCATACAGAGTACGTAGTCAGCTAGTCATATATGTGGCTACGTAGTGTTCACGCGAGCACTGTTAGGTTCACGTGGTAGTGAACCATCGTTACGAGAGGTTTACGTGACGTTTCACATGGTTTGTGTGTGACGTGCACGTGGTTTTGTGTGCATGGCAAGTAGTACGATGCCTACCGTGGTTACCTCTCCAGTTGGGTGCCGCGGTTCTCTGTGAGCCAGGCTGTTAGCTCGAGGCTTTGTCCCGGTACTTGTGTTGTACCGTCGAGGTCTGTGTCGTCTGACTTGGACACCCTCACTCCTTTGCTTGAGTTGTACGTCCGGCTGAGGGAAAGAAGATAGTGGGACAGTGACTTCTGTACTTGTCTTTTAGTCACTTGTGGTGCGCCCTTGGTTGGGGGTACGGACACCAGTAGTCGACACTGGTCCCCAGCTAGTCCTTTTCCAGTGCGTCACTCTAGCGAGCCCAGGCCAGGGTCTCTAGAGGTGCCAGGCATGGGTCTGCGACCGTGTGGTCCGCATGTGGTGGAGTTTAGTTGGTCTCCACAGTTGCTTGACGTTTTCACGTGGAGCGGTAGCTGGACCTTTCATCTGTGGCTGCGAGACTGAGAGGTAACCCTATGTTACCTTGTCCGAGTCAGTCTCTGGTGTCGCGAACCAGTTCACGTGGCTCATGTTTGGCGGTCTCTCTACTTTAGCTCGTACACTTGTACTGGTTTGCCGTTTAATTATTACAGTTGTTTTTCATAGTTGGCAGACGGTGAGTACTTTTACAGCTTTAATATCCTGCTTAGCTGTTCTATAATTGTTGGTACTGTTTACTGCTTTCGTACCTATGTTTCTGTTTTGCTCGTGTTGGGGGAGTTCCCTATTGAGCCAGTGACTAGCGAGGCTCACCCCTACCCCTCAGGTGAGAGCGAGGAAGACGTTTCTCGACCATGTCCTGTTCGGAGCCGCGCCGTAGCGGTGCAGGGTCAGCACCCCCAGCAGTGTAGTGTAGCTAGTTTGTTTACTTCCTTCAGTTGTACCTCGGGGTATGCCCCAGGCTCTTGTACTTTCTTTCAGTTTTGTGGAATATGGCTATGTAAACTTGTGATATATATATATAAAATGGTGTGTTCCTTTGTGTTTACACAGACTGTGGTATTGTCTCACCCCGATATTTAGCAGCGGAATAAATACCGGGGGACGTGAACGATACAAACAGGCGTATCACAGTTGAATAGCGCAGAGTCACAATTGAATATAATAATACATTCGAGACTATAATATGGTCACCAAAAGTATACTTTATTCCATTCCATTCAACTAGATACCCTCACATAAGAAGAATCGACTAAAAAGGTTTATTAATCAATAACAACGTTTCTCTAATACATCGACTACTCAAATTTCTATTTCTAAGCTGACAACTACTCATATGACAGGTGCTCGTCACTCTTGCCCTGTCCCATCTCACTCCACTGGTTCCTCATCACTACTTGAAAAAGGGCAGGATGATAGGGGTGAGCGAACTAGCTCAGTAGGATTTACATCTTAATAGTATGTGGGCACTGATATACATGATTAGCATTTTAAATAGGTAGATATGCACATGAATATGATGACAATGCATGCTTTCTAACAGATTGAACAGAGGATAGAATAGATGATAGATCAAATCAAATATCGAACTGCATATACAATGGACAGATATTTCAAGAGTAGAACCGTATCAATAGAGATTGGCCATATTCAGACAGATATCATGCATTCACATGAACAGACGTATCATATCATATCAAGTCAAACTTATCATATCAAACAAAGGCACATTTTCACAATCTTGCGTGCTTATTGTGCTATGCCAAGCACAAGAGTCCATACTCCCGCGGTTAATAAGTACGTTGGGGCGCTCCTCCCAAGGACCAGACATGGCCCCTATTGCACAAGCATTGATCAATTTGGACCGGAGTCCCACGTTGTGCCGAACAAACAGATTCATATTATGGCCACATAGTTTCAATAACAAGCTCGTAGTAAAAGGAACATGATCATTAATAGAGTCAGGGAATGACACAACTCAAAAGAATAAGGCAGGATAACGACGTATCTTATGTTTCATAGTTCATTAATGTCTTGACATGAGGATGTTTCTAAGACAGATCGTATGTAGAACATGTGCTTTCCTAACATGTATGCATATGAACAGATAATTAATTAACACCAGAAGGCATGTAACTATTGAAACTCATATGCAAATCATGATATTACTTCACTAACATGTCCATACTAACATGTATTCATCCCCATATTCACATCATATTCTTATCTTATCAGTTGACAATAGGTAAGATCACAAGATATCCATTAACATAAGGACAATCAAAATTACACATTAGAATCATATTCATATCATTACCATTTTCTCATGGGTTGATTATTTTAGGTCCATGCATACTATATAACATCATGCACACATGCTTGTAGACATCATGGAATGATCAGACCCAAATATGCAAAAATATTGTAAGGGTAGTGTCGACACACCCCTGACTGGTGTCGACACAGTGCTTCAAACACAGGACAAAATAATGCAGAACTAGTCAAGTAGTGTCGAGACTAGATCAAGTAGTGTCGACAGAGTGCTTCAAATACAAGGCAAAAAGGTCAGTAGTGTCGACACTAGATCAAGTAGTGTCGACACTAGAGAAAGCTCCAGAAAACCTTCTGGCCAATGTGGGACAGTGTGTCGACACTAGATTAGGTTGTGTCGACACTAGATCAGCTCCCAAAAACTTTCTGGGTCAAACTAAACAGTGTTGTCGACACTAGTTCAGGTAGTGTCGACACTAGAGTCCTTCCCAGAATACTTTCTGGGCTGTTTTGGGACAGTGTGTCGACACTAGTTCAAGTAGTGTCGACACTAGTGGCCCTCATAGACAAAAACACATGACTCCAGTGTAACCAGAAAATACATCTCATGTAGTGATTCACTTCCCCTCTTATAACTCTCTAAAAATGACATTTAGATAAAATGTTCAACACAAAAGATGACGAGGACAACTAGTAGAAGAACTTTGATGTTGGGGGTTTGATCTAATTCGATCTCAAATCCCAAGAAAACATATGAAGAACAAAAAGTCAAGTGTCCCGAAATCACAGTATCATGCAGTGACTCTCTTACAAAGCTTATAACTCCCTAACGAAAGACTTTTGGAGAAAATGTCCAACATAAAATATGATCACGACTATAATTATAAGAACTTTCATGAAGGAAGTTTATTCTAATTCGGTCTTGAATCACGTGCATAAAAAGAAGAACGGGAAAAGCCCTAACTGTGCGCGACTTAGGGAAAACTACGAATACGCAATGTATACTCCATGAAATTGAGTCAAACCAAGTGCAAATGATCCTAGACTCAAAAATCTACATGATGGTGTTGGTTTTCTTTAATCTTGGCCCGAGAACACCTACCTTTTAATGCTAAGAACTCTTTGCAGATTTCTGGGTTGATGCAGAGCGAGGTTGAGGAAGACCACGTTTTCCCCAGCCGTTCTCCACTCCTCCAGCGCTCCAAACTTGCTGCTCACGACCCAAACTTGTTGCTAACCCTTCCTACACATTTTGTGAGGAGTTCTTATAGATTTAGGGTGTACCAACAAGTCCTAATGGACTAGGAAAGAGGCTGCGAATTCTATTTCCTACTTTCCAAGAAATCTGGGATTCTCTCACCCAAAGGAGGTAGCAAAGGTTTAGGAAACACCTTTAGAGTTGGGTTCAGTTTTGGCTTACCTTACATGACTAATCACCCATCTTTTAACCCTATATTGCCCTCCCTAATTATTGCATAATTACATACATGAATTTCTGGGTATTTTCTTGTCCCAGATTTTTATCCTTGGGCCAAAAGTACTCCATTGACCCAATCTTGTTAATGGGTTATTAATACATATGTTGTGAGTCTCTCCACATGTTTATTTAATTTATGGTCGGGTTATTTTTCCATGTTAACAATTTTTCGACTTAGTTTCCTAATTCGGGTAACTTGGTCACGTGTGACATATACTCGGCCAATCAGATTTTCCGTTGCACGAATTACTTCGTGGAACGCTTAGGGATAATATTGGGGTTGGTTTATAATTTTTACAGAATTTTCCGATGTGTTTTCTCACGTACGATAGTGGTACGTAAGTTCTATCATTCCGATAATACAGAAGTTATTTATTTACTAATTTCATACTTGAATTTGTTCATGGGTCCATAAGTTGTCCATTGGTCTATTTATTTTATGGACTATCCTCACATATTGTTTGGAGTCTTCATAAATTTCTCATTTAGTTTATGATCTCATTATATACACCTGATAATGGGTTGTCCACTTATTTCCTCATTTCGATAATAAGTCATACTAACTCTTGAATATACCCAAATGACTTTTATTGACCCAAATTCCTTGATGAATCATTAGAATATATTATGAAGTCCATCTATGATTTTTATTAAATTTCCTGACTTATCAAAGTATGTGTGATAATGATTTCCTGACTTATCCCCTGATTACGCTTAGTCACAAAATGCCTTAAACTTGGACCATCCAATTTTCCTTTGCACGAATTTCTCGGTGGGTCATAGGGAGTATTATTTAGAGTTGAACTATGATTTTTATGAATTTTTTCTAATGGGTATTTGTATGTATGATAATGGCACGTGCATTTTTGCTATTCACAAATATTGATTTTATCGTTTTCGATTTATTTCTAATTTTCCAATTACCGAATTTCAGAGTGTTACAGGTATGGTATCCCTTGCGAGGCCTCGGCTCGTTCGCGGAGGCAGACTCGGATCAGTACGTTATCGGTTTAAACGGGCTTGGACGAGGTGTTCCGCCACAATATGAATAGTACTTAATTAATAATGTGCAT
>JACBKR010004745.1:0-22099 GCA_014218235.1 Colocasia esculenta | reverse complement strand
GTAGTTTCCTATTTTCGGAGTTCCAGCTGCTCTGGCCGGTGAGGGACTGGTAATCCCTACTGGGCCTTGTTCGCGAGGCTCACCCCCCCTACTTCCTTCAGCTAGGGGCTCGTTGTCGCGGGAGCTCGGTGTCGGACGGGTTGCGGAGGCGGCTGTGGCGCCGTGTGTTGTCAGCAGCAGTGAGAGTGAGCGTTGTGAGCTCTTGTAGCCGAGTGAGCTGAGAGCTGTGTTTTGCAAGTCCTCGGGGTATGCTCCTTAAGACTGCACCTTTCTTCTTGTATCTGTGCTTTTTCTTGGGACGCGTTGTACAGACTTTTCTATATTGTACATATTGTTATAGTTGTTTAAATTCAGTACATATCTCACTAGACTTGTTCATATAACCCTTCCGGGTCTTCGGATCCGTGGGTGCGACGCGAACTTCGGGCCCTGGTGGGGGTCCGGAGGGTCGGGTCGTTACATGAGGAGACCATGAAGAAGTAATATCCCCATTTGTTTGGTTAGTATTTCTGAGGTGCGGTTTGGCAGCATAGCAGTTGAGCCCAATATTCATTGGCCCGTTTGAGATTCTCAGACGGATGGGCAGCATGGCATAAGAGCTAGCATTACCCCCAGCGTTAGCTAGTGTGCACCCAATTTTCCATGTGTCTATGCTCAGAAGGTACGTGCGAGATCCGTCACATGTCATCAGTCACGAGCCAGTGGAGATTTAGTCAGACTTGTCTTATGTAGAGTGACCAGCAGCTATCCTAGATCGGAAGGTTCAACACCTCAGGAACAGAGTATTGCATCCGTGAAGGTGTTATGGAGGAATTTCTCGCGGAGGAGGGTACATGGGAGCTTGAGGAACCATGAATAAGTAATATCCCCATTTGTTTGGTTAGTATTTCTGTGCTAACTTCGAAGATGAAGTTTTCTTTTAGGGGAGAGGGTGTAAGGCCCTCACATTTTGTGCATATAATATGGTTTAATTCTATGCATATGGTATTTATTTGTTTTCTGTACATATTATAATGTTTATTCTATGCATGTATGTTTGTTTTGGTGTTCTTATGTTCTGCTTGAAATCCCTGTTTAACGTCAACATCCCTTGACGTTAAGAGTAGGTTGACGACAACTTGTGTGCCGTTGACTGTGCAGCCAGAGGATCTAGACGTCAACATCGATTGACGCCTATTTCCAGTTGACGGCAACATAGTGTGTGACGACCCAACCAGCAAACTGGCCCAACAACCGTACTAGTTGGTAGACTTCCCAGGAAGGTCACCCATCCTGGGACTACTCCCAACTGAGCACGCTTAACTTCAGAGTTCTTTTCCTGCTCGAGCTCTGAAAATGACTAGTCCGAGTTGTTGGTAGTCTACTGATTTAGTACATTTAACATATTCTTTTATGGGGTGTTACAATCTACCCCTCTTATATAAGCGACGTCCTCGTCGCTGCTCACATATAGCACACAATCAAACCCCAGGCAGGCAGGATTCTAGAGGTGGCCCCCACAGGCTCAAGAGGTGGCTCCCACTATGTAGCACTTTGCGCCATTATGGCCTCAAGAGGTGGCTCCCATAGTGTAGCACTTTGCCCTGTGTGGCACTTAGTTCTTGCACTTCCGGCTGGGAAAGGCCCCTATGAAGACCCTCATTATACCGGTACGGTTATACCAACCCACGTCGGTATAGTGAACGTTATCACAGTGAGGCATTTACCCAAACAATAACGTACGATTGAGATACACACAATATAAATACATAGTAGCGGAAGTAAAAGAACCATGTCCTTCATTCATCTCATCATCCACATTTAACATACATGATTCATGAACCAATTTAAGATCTAAAGTCCACTTAATTCACATAAAAGAAGTGCCAAAATAAAATACATAGTTTGTCCATAAATTCCTTAATAGTTCTATTACAATGCCTTGTTACATACAATGGAAGCAAAAGTCACTCTACAACTCCGTCAAGCTACTCCCCGCACTCGGAGTCGCTCTCCACGGTCTCCTCCAAAGGTGTATTACCTACTAAACCTGTACACCGAAGCAAGTAATGAGTCTAAAAGACTCAGCAAATAACACCACACATATCATACATGCACATATCATAGCCGGTTTTCATCCCAAGTCACAAGACAAAACATGTAGTATGCTTGACATCAATAAGAGACAACATATTATGGTAATCTACCACCAAGTAAACCTGGTCATGATTTCAGATTTTTCCAAAATAAAACGTCCTATTACATGCTTCCTACTTATTCCATCACATAAAGTTTTTACCTCCATTAAGCAAAACATGAGCAATCAAATATGGGTGCTTGCATACATGAAATGAGACCCTCCTATCATGATTTCTACACATTCTTGCACATGCACATTATCGTTTTATACACTTTTAGCTTGCTGTTTTGGCATGAATTAGAAGTTCACAACAAATCACATGAGAGCTACAATCTCAATTAACTATATCATGGTGGCGCTTAAACATGGAAACATTTACACATAAGCAAGAAATGCTACTACCATGATTCTACGCATTTGTACACATGTAAAGCATTTTCATAACTAAGATTAGGTTGCTGTTTTGACACAAGTTTAACATTACACATCATGGATACCATTTCATCATCTAATACATTAGTTTCACATAGTTCACTTTTCACACATTTCACATTTACACATATTCACACTACACAATTTACACATGATCACATTCACATTTCACATTTTCACATTTTACACTTTAGTGCCGTGACACATAGTCCAAACCACCACTAGAAGGACACATACACATCACATACACATAGACGTCACCTAGGCAATACAGTGACGACTCTTGGACTGCGCAGACTGGGAGAAGAAGTCTCCACCCTAACCAGTGGTACTTGTCCACCTCCAGGATTTCATCCTAATGCCCTTAGGATCTTAACACATTGAACCTTCTCATGGGACTTTTTCATATACGTTTCCACGGCCCTCTATGGAAGCAGTATCACACTTGGCACAGTCTTACACATTACACATATCGATTTTTACACACCTTTTTACACATGGCGTACACACACCTTTATATTTTCTCATTCACATATGGCTATGTTTTCCTAGCATGATACTACAGATGACAGGGATTACACATTCGGTAAGTCGCTTAAATCAGTTTGCACGCGCATTTCAAATCATTTTCACAATAGCATGTATTATTCACATATTTTCGCATGGAAGTTTCATATTGCATTCTACAGTTGTTCAAACAGCCTGAAAATTTAACCACATGCTGATTAAAGGTTTATGACCTCACATGCAAATTTCCAGATTTTTCTGAGTCATATTGCATTTACAGAATTAAATATTCAGTTGCATGCCATTCATAATTCAATTTGTCATGGGACATAACATGAATCTCAGATTTCACATTTCACAGATCTGAATCTATCATACATGTTGTTATAGAAATTTTTCCCAAATTTATTTCACAACATACAATTTACTGTGGATGTTTGAATACCCTATTGCTTTCTTTCTATTTTTGTTGCAAAATTACAGTAAATCATATGAACATGAACAAATTCTCAAATTTGCAGGGTATGAATGGCGCATATACACATGGCATAGAAAAGTCTAGGGCATTTAATTCCTCAGAATTATGTAGACAGTAGTGAACATACATAATCTATTTTTCCCCCAACATGTATTTCAATAAATCTAATATTTTGTCATCCACAGAAAAATACAGAAATTTCCACAAACATCACATTAGCTATTTTACATAACATATAAAAATTACACTATATCCTCATGCGTCAAAATCTGGAAAATACTTATTTAAAGCAGAACAGTTTACTATTCTGCACTGAAGAACTTAGCGGCAATGTCTGGCCGTTCAAGGAGTTGGACGGCAAGATCGCTGGACGCATACTAGAGATCTTGGCGTCAATGGCATTGACGCCAAGTTCTTGTCTGTGCAAGAACACAGACCGAGCTCCAAATAACAAGGGAATGTGAGGATCCAGGACACGAGGAAAATCTGTAAAATAAGAAACCCTACTAGACATACATGGACGATGTGTGTAGGTTACTTGCCTCTGAAAAAACTCCAAAGGGATCTAGGGTTCGTATAAGCTCTCCTTGGGCAGTCCCAAGAAGTCTCCAATCTTCCTTCCTCCTGGTTCTCAGTCGATCTCCACAGCAAGTTGGGGTCGGGGAGCTCTTCCTCGATGTTCCAGCTACCCCCTTGTTGCAATAGAACGCCGGGAACACCTTCACACTGATGGATCCGAGCTTGCAAAGTCCAACTTTTCTCACAGACCAGAACTGGTTTTTTTCTTCTTCCCTCTTTGCAAAGAGCCAAAGAGAGCTCTGGGGTTTGCAAGGAGAGGTTGGTTTAAAGGAGAGGGTCTCTCCTTTCCCGCAGGGTGATGTGAGGCCTTCATAGCCGTTGGGGACAGCTCCCCAATGGCTGGGGTTGCTTGTCCCAGGAACTTCGGGCTCTGCTTGCATGCATGTCAGAGATATTAACGTCCATATCCATGACGTTGCTTAAGTATTGGTCCATCGATGTGGACGCTGGATCAGCATGGGCGTCCATCCATGTTGACGCCAACTTGGCCCTTCGGCCAGAACTCAAAACATGCAGAAACCATACCTAACTTATACATATATACATGCCATGCATATGTATTATCATGTACACACTACCACCATGTATTTCATACATTATTTACAACTAATTATACACATGCACACATAAGTATAACTAGTTAATACATACGTAGATATGTACATCTATGCATACACAAACATGAATTATTTACACGAAATAAATAATACAAAAATTCGAGGGCCTTACACCCTCTCCCCCTTAAGAAACTTCGTCCTTAAAGTTTAAACAACTACTCAAACAAGCGGGGATACTTCTTATTCATCGCATCCTCAAGCTCCCAAGTAGCCTCCTCTCGCGAGAAGTTCCGCCATAGAACTTTCACCGACGCAATACCCTTGTTCCGAGATGCTGAACCTTCCGTCAAGAATAGCTACTGGTTGCTCCACATACGACAAATCTGGATGAATCTCCACTGGCTCATGACTAACATCACATGATGGATCTTGGACATACTTCCTAAGCATAGAAAGTGGAAAACAGGATGAACACTAGCTAAAGCTGGGGGTAAAGCTAGCTCATATGCCACGCTGCCCAATCGTCTGAGAATCTCATATGGGCCAATGAATCTAGGGCTCAACTTACTATGCCTGCCAAATCTGACGACACCCCAAGTAGGTGATATCTTCAAGAAGACATGTTCATCCACCTCGAACTCTAAATCCTTCCTTCTGTTGTCGGTGTAGCTCTTCTTCCTATCCTGCGTCGCAACAAGTCTCTTTCTGATAAGCTGGACCTTATCCGAAGTCTCCTGAACTAACTCTGGACCGATCAGCTGCCTATCACCGTCTCCTCCCAACATAAAGGAGATCTGCAAGGCCTACCATACAACGCCTCAAATGGAGCCATACCAATACTCGCATGAAAGCTATTGTTGTATGCGAACTCCACTAGAGGTAAATGACGCTCCCAATCATCCTTCCAATCCAGTACACACGCTCTCAACATATCCTCGAGCGTCTGGATAGTCCTCTCGACTGTCCATCAGTCTGGGGATGAAACGCTGAACTGAGCTTCAGCTCCGAACCTAACGCATGCTGAAGACCCTTCCACAACCTCGAAGTAAATCTCAGATCTCGATCCGAATGATCGACTTCGGCACACCATGCAATCTAACCACACTACTAACATACAATCTAGCTAAGCTCTCAACCGACTGCTTCTTCTTCATCAGTAAGAAATGCGCAGTCTTCGAGAATCTATCTACAACTACCCAAATCGAGTTATTGCCCCTTCTAGATCGAGGCAAACCCGAAACAAGTCCATAGTGACAGCTTCCCACTTCCACACTGGGATCTCCATCCTTTGCATAAGGCCGGATGGTCGCTGTCGCTCGGCCTTTACTTGCTGGCATACTAAACACCGGATACATAATCCGCTACATCCCTCTTCATGCCAGACCACCAAAAGGACCTCTTCAAATCCTGGTACATTTTCGTGTTACCCGATGAATAGAGAATCGCGATCTATGAGCCTCCGTTAACACATGCTCACGAACATCTACCAAATCAGGGACACAAACACGGTGATGAATCTAATCACAACGTCCTCATCACGAGCAATGCCTGCCTTGCCCACTAACTCTAGAGTCTAGGGTCGGCTTTCTGTTGCTCGATCACCTCATCCAAAACCGAGGACCTAAGAGATAATTGAGCTACAAAAGCCTGGCATAGCGATGGCTCTAACTCAGTCAACGCGCAAGCCGCATCCTCCAACATCTTCCAATCCTGCTGAAGAGATGGCCTCTTTCTACTCAGCATCCATACGACATTCGCCTTCCCAGGGTGATACTGAAGGTCGAAGTCATTGTTCTTCAAGAACTCAATCCATCTTCTCTGCCTCAGGTTTAATTCCTTTTGGAGAAAAGATACTTCAAGCTCTTGTGGTCGGTAAACACCTCAAATCTGACACCATAAAGATAGTGCCTCCAGATCTTTAGCGCTGCATGAACCACTGCTGCGAGCTCCAAATCATGAGTCGGATAGTTCGTCTCATGCTCCTTCAACTGACGAGAAGCATAAGCCACTACCCTTCCTTGCTGCATTAGCACACAACCTAAACCAATCCGAGATGCATCCGTGTAGATAGCAAAGCCCTCTACACCGCTCGGTAAGACTAACACCGGAGCTGACGTGAGCTTAGTCTTCAATAATTGAAAACTACTCTCATACTTCTCGGACCAGTCAAACTTCACTCCCTTTCTGGTGAGCTAAATCAATGGGGCAGCGATGGATGAAAATCCCTCAATGAATCGCCGATAGTAACCAGCCAAACCCAGAAAACTACGAATCTCTGAAGGGGTCTTGGGAATCTCCCATCCATAACTTCCTGGACCTTTGCTGGTCAACTGCAACACCAGCACCAGAGATAACATGCCCGAGGAAATGAACCTCGCGCAACCAAAAATCGCACTTGCTGAACTTAGCATACAGCTTGTGCTCACGAAGAACCTCTAATACTACCCTCAAATGCTGATGGTGTGTGGTCTCGTCCGAAGAGTAGACCAGCACATCATCAATAAACACCACAACAAAGCTATCTAGGTATGGCCTAAACACCATGTTCATGAGATCCATGAACGCTGCAGGGGCGTTGGTCAATCCGAAAGGAAGAACCAAAAACTCATAATGTCCGTAACGGGATATGAATGCCGTCTTGGACACATCCTCACTCTGAATCCTCAACTGATGATACCCAGATCGCAAATCAATCTTAGAAAAGACTGATGCATCTTGCAACTGGTCAAACAAATCATCAATACGAGGTAAGGGATACTTGTTCTTCACAGTCACTTGGTTCAGCTTTCTGCAGTCAATGCATAACCTAAGTGACCCATCTTTCTTCTTGACGAATAATACAGGTGCGCCCCAAGGGGAAACACTAGGGCGAATAAATCCCTTATCTAGCAACTCTTGCAACTGCCTCCTTAACTCGGCTAACTCCGTAGGTGCCATCCGATATGGAGCCTTCGAGATAGGAGAGGTGCCCGGAAGCAACTCTATGGTAAACTCTATCTCTCTATCCGGTGGCAAACCAGACAAATCATCAAGACAGACGTCTGGAAAATCCTGCACCACATCAATCTCTGCAAGAGTAGGTGACTCATCAGCCTCTGGTACTAATACCACGCTGGCAAGAAAAGCGTCACAACCCTTGTTTACCATACGCATCGCCTTCATGGCAGAGATGACTATCTTTCCCGCCAAGTTCCTTGGCAAGGGATGAAAGAACTCGTCCTCACCAGGAATGCGGAAAACAATCCTCTTCCCACGACAATCCACTAACGCATAGTGCTCCTCTAGCCAATCCAGACCAAGAATAGCATCATAGTCTTTCATCTTTAGCAAGAAAACACCCATCTAGGACTCTATCCTCTATGCACACAGGTAACGACGGAATGCACTTCCTAGTCGATACCGTACCCACAGGGGTGTGCACAGACAAAGGGACTTCTAAATCCTCAGACTCTATGCCTGACTCTAAGGCTAACTGCCTAGCGAACCGCTCGGAAATGAACGAGTGAGTAGCACCCGTATCAAACAACCCGAGTGTGCACGCCTAGAAGTAAAACCGTACCTTCGGTGACATGCTCCGCCTGCTCGGCGTCCTCGGCGCGCTAAAGCAACACTCGAGCTGGGGCTCGAGGCCTTCCTGGTCTTCCTGTAGCTGGCGCTGCTGCCGCTACCGCTGCTGGGGCTGGCGCTCCAGCGCTGACTCCCTACTGAAGTCTTGGGCAATCCTTGATCTTGTGGTCGCTACTTCCTCACTTCAAGCACTTTCCCGTAATCATCCAACATTCGGAACCACCATGTGTCTTCCCACAGTGAGGACACTCTTTCTTCACACCAGGGGAACGTACAGAGGGTACCTGAGCGTTTCCGACTGCTACTGATCGCTGCTGTGTCTGGTACACTGCTTTCTTCTTGTCCTGCTGCTGGAACGTAGCTGCAGGCCTCTTCTGCGAACCTTCTTCTCTTCAAGGTATTGCTCCATCTCACCCTCCTGTCTGCAAGCAGCACTAAGTGCCTCGTCCAAGGTGCGATGGTCGAACGCCACTAGCCTCGTCCTCAGTGATGGCTTGAGTCCCATCACAAACTTCTTTGCTTTCCTGCGCTCATCTGTCACGATATGAGGTGCATACTTAGATAGTTCTGCAAACCTTGTCTCATACTCTAGCACGGTCATGGAGCCTTGCGTCAAAGAGAGGAACTCCTGCTCTATCTGATCTTGAATATGCTCGGGGACGAACTTGGCCCGAAAGAGCCTCACGAACTCGTCCCAAGCAACATCACCGCGTCGTCTTCAAACCGTGTACGCAGAAATGATGCCCACCATACATCAGCTCTTTCCTGCAGTACACCGTTCATAAGCACCATCTAAACAAATCTAGCTTAACAGAACATACAAGCATATAAACTAAAGCATACCTGTAGCATGCAGTGGCTAATGTGACCTTATCCTTATCTGCACACCTGATGGCTCGGAAGATCTTTTCTATCTCCCTCATCCAGCTTTCTGCCAACAATGGATCGCTCTCCCCCTTGAAAGAGGGTGGTAGCATCCTCTTGAATCTCTCCATGATGGAAGGTCCACCATGGTCCTGAGCTGGTACTTGAGCCTGCTACATTCAACAACAATAGTACACATTCAACATAACATCATACAATTAAATAAAACAGACTACACTTGCATTAATATGCTAACCTGGCCTCCAACTGTGCCTGGAGTGCAGCCTGAGTATGAGCCTGCGTCTGCATGGCTTGCACCAGACCTTGCATGAATACTCCATAATCCACAGGCGGCGGTGGGGAAGTACAGGACCCTGAGGTGCCGGGGCCTGCTGCTCCGCCCGCTCCTCATGTCTCGGCTCGTCCTCACAGGCCGGCGCTCCGCCACGCCTACCTCTCAAAGCCATGGCTGCAATGAATTTCAGCCACTATTAGAGCTACGTTAATTATTTCCTACCCATTTTCTTATCTATTTTTCATTCATTATTAATCATTTCTACACATGTGGACAATCTATGTAGACTTAGCATGTAATGAAGATGATGATTATGTATATTTATGTATAATCTCAATCGGTCGCTCTGATACCAATCCCTGTGACGACCCTCATTATATCGGTACGGTTATACCAACCCACGTCGGTATATTGAACGTTATCACAGTGGGGCATTTACCCAAACAATAACGTACGATTGAGATACATACAAATATAATACAGAGTAGCGGAAGTAAAAGAACCATGTCTTTCATTCATCTCATCATCTACATTTACGTACATGATTCATGAACATTTAAAGATCTAAAGTCCACTTAATCCACATAAAAGAAGTGCCAAATAAAATACATAGTTTGTCCATAATTCCTTAATAGTTCTATTACAATGCCTTGTTACATACTGGAAGCAAAAGTCACTCTACAACTCCGTCAGCTACTCCCCGCACTCGGAGTCGCTCTCCACGGTCTACTCCGAAGGTGTATCACCTACTAAACTGTACGCCGAAGCAAGTAATGAGTCTAAAAGACTCAGCAAATAACACCACACATATCATACATGCACATATCATAGCCGGTTTTCATCCCAAGTCACAAGACAAAACATGTAGCATGCTTGACATCAATAAGAGACAACCTATTATGGTAATTCTACCAAAGTAAACACATGGTCATGATTTCAGATTTTTCCAAAATAAAACGTCCTATTACATGCTTCCTACTTATTCCATCACATAAAGGTTTTTACCTCCAATAAGCAAAACATGAGCATCAACATGGTGTGCTTGCATACATGAAATGAGACCCTCCTATCATGATTTCTACACATTCTTGCACATGCACATTATCGTTTTATACACTTTTAGCTTGCTGTTTTGACATGAATTAGAAGTTCACAACAATCACATGAGAGCTACAATCTCAATTAACTATATCATGGTGGCGCTTAAACATGGAAACATTTACACATAAGCAAGAAATGCTACTAGCATGGATTCTACATTTGTACACATGTAAAGCATTTTCATAACTACGATTAGGTTGCTGTTTTGACACAAGTTTAACATTAACACATCATGGATCACCATTTCATCATCTAATACATTAGTTTCACATAGTTCACTTTCCCACACATTCACATTTACACATATTCACACTACACAATTTACACATGATCACATTCACATTTCACATTTTCACATTTTACACTTTAGTGCCATGACACATATCCAAACCACCATTAGAAGGACACATACATATCACATTCACATAGACGTCACCTAGGCAATACAGTGACGACTCTTGGACTGCGCAGACCTGGAGAACAAGTCTCCACCCTAACCAGTGGTACTTGTCCACCTCCAGGATTTCATCCTAATGCCCTTAGGATCTTAACACATTGAACCTTCTCATGTGGACTTTTCCATGATACGGTTCCACGGCCCTCTATGGAAGCAGCATCACACTTGGCACAGTCTTACACATTACACATACCGATTTTTTACACACCTTTTACACATGGCGTACACACACACCTTTATATTTTCTCATTCACATATGGCTCTGTTTTCCTAGCATGATACTACAGATGACATGGATTACACATTCGGTAAGTTGCTTAATCAGGTTGCACGCGCATTTCAATCATTTCACAATAGCATGTATTATTCACATATTTTCGCATGGAAGTTTCATATTGCATTCTACAATTGTCCAAACCCCTAAATTTAACCACATGCTGATTAAAGGTTTATGACCTCACATGCAAATTTCCAGATTTTTATGAGTCATATTGCATTTACAGAAATTAAAATATTCAGTTTCATGCCATTCATAATTCAATTTGTCATGGGACATAACATGAATCTCAGATTGACATTTCACAGATCTGAATCTATCATACATTTTGTTATAGAAATTTTCCCCGAATTTATTTCACAACATACATTTACTGTGGATTTTTGAATACCCTATTCATGCTTTTATTTTTGTTGCAGAAATTACAGTAAATCATATGAACATGACAAATTCTCAATTTGTAGGGTATGAACTGGCGCATATACACATGGTATAGAAAATTCTAGGGCATTTATTCCTTAGGAATCATGTAGACAGTAGGTGAACATACATAATCTATTTTTCCCCCAACATGTATTTCAATAAATCTAATAATTTATGTCATCCACAGAAAACACAAAAATTTCCACACATCACATTAGATATTTTGCATAACATATAAAATTACACTATATCCTCATGCGTCAAAGTCTGGAAAATACTTATTTAAGGCAGAACAGTTTACTGTTCTGCACTGAAGAACTTAGCAGCAGTGTCTGGCCGTTCAAGGAGTTGGACGGAAAGATCGCTGGACGTATACTGGAGATCTTGGGTCAATGGCATTGACGCCAAGTTCCTGTCTGTGCAAGAACACAGACCAAGCTCCAAATAACAAGGGAATGTGAGGATCCAGGACACGAGGAAAATCTGTAAAAATAAGAAAACCCTACTAGACATCTACATGGACGATGTGTGTAGGTTAATTGCCTCTGAAAAATACTCCAAAGGGATCTAGGGTTCGTAGAAGCTCTCCGTGGGCAGTCCCAAGAAGTCTCCAAAACTTCCTTCCTCCTGGTTCTCAGTCGATCTCCACATCAAGTTGGGGTCGGGGAGCTCTTCCTCGATGTTCCAGCTACCCCCTTATTGCAGTAGAACGCCGGGAACACCTTCACACTGATGGATCCGAACTTGCAAAGTCCAACTTTTCTCACAGACCAGAGCTTGCAATGTACATATCTACTATGTAAGGCCCTCGAATTTCGTACATTATTTACAACTAATTATACACAGCACACATAAGTATAACTAGTTAATACATACGTAGATATGTACATCTATGCATACACAAACATGAATTATTTACACGAATAAAATAATGCAACGAAATTCGAGGGCCTTACATAGTGGCCGTTTACTTCTCTGACTATGTTTGGGATTCCAGATCTGAAACGACTGCGTTTTCTCGAATCTATTAGGAAATGTTCCCCCAACGGTCAAGACTCCTAATGCTAGTTTACCCCAACTTTTAGCCTATATAACTTAGAGATCTTGGCTAATGGAGGACTTTTCTCCTAGGGCTTTGGGTTCTGGGAGAGAAAAAGAGCAGACCTTTGAGACCTTTGATCCAGTGGTGTGGAGGCTTCACCGGCAATCTTCATCGACTGGAAGGTGCATCTGGAGGTGAAGAAGCTCTCTTGACTCCGAGAGACCATCTGTGTAGGCGTGAAGATTGGATTTGGGGTTGAAGGCATCACCTTCTTGCTTGGTCGAGGAGGGCTTCATCGCCAAATTTGATCTTCTGAGATTTTAATTTAGGCAGTACCTTAGGGGTTTCATCCCTAGACATGTCCCCTAGAGTTTAGGAATTTTTGTGGATTTTTATTTGTGTCCTAGACCCGCAAATTCTCTCTTTTATTACGTTCGGTCAGCACTTTTCTGCAGACAAGAGGTTGACGACAACCTTGTTGCCGCCAAGTTCATGATTTAACGCAATCAATGGTTCCGTTAACCCATATTGACGGCAGGACCCTTGCCGTCAAGTTCATCTATTTTCTGCAGAATTATGTATTTAATCTCTGTGCTATGATTTTCTGATTTCTGGATGTCTGTATATGTTGTAAAAATTCTGGTTTGTCAAGTATGCTCTGTTGGTCAATTATGAATTTCAGTCGAATTTCTGATCATGCTATTATTTAATATAAATTCTGTTATAAAGAAATATGCATGAATTGATAGGGTTAAATTCTAAATAAATAGTTTTTTGACGCATGTTACTATTGTAGAAAATTTTTATGAACTTAGGGTTATTGTTTGAATGTTTTAAAACTGTGAGAATTGACTATTTTACTATCTATCATGTTAAGTGGATTATCTTGCTGAAATTGCATGAAATCTATAGTAAATGTTAAAAATAATTTTACTGTTGCGAAAATTCTGAAACATTTGTCATATGACATATCACATGTGTAGGGTTTGTAGTTAGAATTGTGCTGTTTTGATATCCGTAGGTACTGTTTGTACTTTTAAAGGGTGTTAAAGCCATGTTAAGCATGTATGATTTAGATAATGTATTTCCAAGTGATTAGCAGCATGTTTAGGTACTGTTATGCTAAATTTGACACTGTGAAATAGTCATGACAGGTTCTGTAAATTGAGATTTATATATTTGAAAGATTTGCACATGAATGGATCAATCAGTGCATGTAAATAATGTAATCATGTGATTAAGTGAGATAATGTGTTTAAGTGGAATATGTGCCGAAATTGACACTGCTACTATAGAAGGCTGTGGAGCCATACTGTAAAAGTCCCTATGGGAAGGCTCATGTGTATGTGATATCCTGTGGGCATTAGGATGAAATCCTGGAGGTGGACAAGTCCTACTAGTTAGGGTGGAGAGGGCTTCTCCCGGTTCTGCGTAGTTACCAAGATTCGTCACTATATTTCCTAGGTGATGGTATGTGTTATGTGAATGGTGCCCTTATTTATGGTGGTTCGGACTATGTGTCACGACAATTAATGTGTAAAAGTGTGAAAATGTGTGAATGTGAATTGTGATCGTGTGATAGTGTTGTGTTAATGTGATACCATGTGAATATATTATTTATGTTAAACAACGTAAAAGATGTGATTATGTGATATAAAAGAATGTGAAAAATGTTAGACATCATGCTAGATTTGTTAGTAACCATGTACTTAGTTCCATGAGCTATTTGTTTAGAAATATAGAATGATGAATGGAAATTGAAACCTTGAATCAAGTTAAATTTCATGTGTAGGAAGCATGTTATAGGTACTTATGTGTATTTGTTTAATTGACATAAACCATGTGCCCTGTACTTCTCTTATTGTTTAAAAGATTAGCTTAATGTGATATGTGTAAGGATGTGCCAATGATTGCTTGCTGGGTCTTTTTGGAAGACTAATACTTGCTTTAACATACAAGTGAGACAAATGTTCCCGTGCCAGAGGAGGACATAGTGAGGAGCGACTCTGAGCGAGAGGAGTAGCTGTACTTGTGGAGACTATTTGTGTAGACTACAATTTCATTTACTAGTATGTGGACAATGTTATTACATGGACTTGTATATTGTGGACATTGAGTTTATTTCATTGTTACTATATAGACTGTGGAATGTGTGAATGATGATGGAATAAGAATGTCTTTTATTCCGTTGTACTTCCTTTTGTTATTTTATGTACATCTCTACCTACTTTGTTGTGTTGGGTACATGTCCCACTATGACGGCGCCCTTTATACGATGAGGGTTGGTATAATCGTACAGTATAAAGTGGGTCCTTACAGTTATCACTCACCTTACATTATTTGTTATGTGTCTCAGGTACTCAGAAGATGACGTTACACACGTCAATGGGAAAGGGCCAAAGTGATGACGACCAGACGTCATGTCGATGGTGTCACCCTAGTATAACAGAGTCTAGTTAGATATTTTGCTTAAATTTTCTTTCCAATGTAATGATGTCTTTGAGCCCTATGTATTGGCTATGAATTAGAGGTTGTAACAATCTTGTGAAATATCAATAAAATGAAGAGTTTATTCCAATTATTATTTGTTAGATGCTCCGAATCATTCGACTGTTGTGCAATTTACACTACTATATACTTTGCTCACGTCTCCCTGATTTATTCCGCTACTAGATTGGCGGGCGTGACAACAACCCTCTTAGACTATTACAACTACTCTCTCAGACAAGAAATGAGCTGAAATTCAAGAGAGAGCAAGAGACGAGGAGCCGAATGGCGATGACTCTTCTTTCACATTTAGGTCTGTTGGTCGTTGATGTATTTTCATGGTTGACTCTCAATCATCCACGATGCCAATGTGCTTCTATTTAACTTCACTTCTCGGAAAATACCTGTTGAGATGTCCGTTGTATCTCATTTCTTGATGCTCATTTACATGCAGCCATAGATGGTCTAACGTTGTAGGAATGTGTGACTACCAGAAACCTACATGCATTAATGCTTGGATACAGAGAGAGAACGTAGAGATATCTTCAGTGTTAGTCAACATCTTGTCAAAGAGTAGGTATAATAAGGTGTTGTACTAGAATAGGTATGTCCATTCTGTCACCACTTAAACAATTGAAGACTTGTCACGTAAATGGTAAGTAGTAAGGACATTCACCAAGAAAGCTTTATCAAGTATACAACTAAGCAATACATAGATACATTTAAAAAAGCTCCTTGATGGCAATGTGTAGTGGGTAGATGATGAGAGTAGTAGTCGATGTGTAAGTGCATATTTTAATTTACGAAAGTGGAAGTACACCATTCCCCCTAAGGAGGATTTTATTTTTCAATTATTGGGAAGGACTGATCTGGTCATTTTCATTGTGGAGGCAGTCGAGAGATGCTCTTGTTTACCCATTGCACATGTTATTTTGATGATATCAACTACATGAGAATATTTCCTTTTAACTGATGAAGTGAAGTACTATTTTTCTAGGATGACTAATGTCAACAAGGAATCCACAAAAGATCAGCAAAGATTGAAGAAGAAGATTTGGAAGTATAGTTCTTGACAACCTCCAACTCAACTGTCGACAATCTAATACAGTTCTAAAAAATTGTTGCTGGATGACAGAACTGGTACAATAGTTGTCAACAAACAACTTTCGATTGTCAACAACCAAAGGCATTCTCCATTGCAATCAGTTTGTCATCATTGAATTCACTAATTTCACACACCATTGACATCGGATCTGTTCTACATTCTGCATTGTGTCTCCATCATTAGTAGAATTCGTGTCTAATCAATGATTTGCTAAAATTGAGAGAAATCTATTCAACCCCCATTTCTAGATTTCATTTGAAGCTATTTCCACATCCTTCACTCTGCACATAGTATGGGTCAGGAAAAGAATGAAGCTCCTTCATCTATCAACAACAGACAAGTAGCACGGAAGACAAGTTCAGAGCGTAAGGGCAAGAGATGTAGTACTGCGCACATAGGTAGAAGAGGTGTGCAGACAACAGTCTCAATAGAGGCGATGCGCAGAGAGATGAAGGAGATGTGTAGACAGTAGTCCTAGATGGATGAGATGTGCAGACAGATGGCGCAGATAAGCGCATTCATGACCCAGTTCTAGGATTCTCAAGGAGGTGGTCAACCACAGGGAGTTGTTTCCCGTGATGATGAGGGCAAGGGCGGCATATATGAGGAGGGGGATGATTACGACGTTGATTGAAGGATTGATAGACATTTTTATGTTCTATATGTATTGATAGATATTTTGTTGTGGTATATAAATTTATTAGTTGCATTTCTTAGACATTTTGTTGTGATATATGGATTTATTAGTTGCATTTGTTATTGTATCTTATGAATATAAACATAGGTATTTGTACTAACTAATACGAATAATTAATATTTTAAAATAATTTATTAAAAAGCATTGTAAACTAGAAGCCGCTAATCGACTCCTTGCATATGTTAGTGATCAACAGCTAAGAGACACTGCAATATGTTGAGACTCAATTTCTCCTAGGAATCAATTCTAACCATGACATATGGACAAATGTCAGCAACTCCCTAGCTGTTGAAATAGGAGACATATGTCAATGACTAAAAGGCTATTGACCTATGCTCAAACATAGGTTAGCGACAATTAGCCTTGGGCATATGCCCACATGTCAATGGCTAGAGTAGCCGTACGTATATGTCCATATGTCAGGATCATATCTCAGCATATCGACGGCCGTTGACGTGCCATACATATGTCGAGGGTTCTGCATGTAGCCACGGATATATCATAAGTCAATGGAGCATTTGTCGGCAATTTTGTAAACGGCCATGGACCCACAGTCTAACATATTGTTTAGTCAGTGACTTTTGAATTTTTGTTCACGGCTTTCAACCGCTGCCATATACATGTTTTCTTGTAGTCATGAGTTAAACATTGGAGTAGCATCAAACGACTTGCCGACTTGTCCATGCGGGGAAGATGAGCCGAATCAGCAGATCCATCAGGCTGAGATCTGAGTGACTCAGAACCGCTTTGCTTATTCTTATCTGTTGCCCCTGAATAGCCAATCATGTTTAGCACATGCTTGGGGTCAATAAGGTATGCGCATTTGCAGACTTTTTCACCGCTAACGTGTTGGCCACAAATCGGTACTTTTTTCCTCGCCATTATTGACTTAAAATAGTCCATTTCGACCGTGTGCGTAGCACCCATCGTCTCCTTCTGGTGCCGCACATATTATAAGGTTTTCCTGGGTTGTGCCTCCCCCAAATACTCACGTCTGTTCCCATCCGCAAAAGTAGTACCACCCCGGCGCGTTTGCCCTTTAAAACAGTTGGTGAGTGCAGGCCAAAAGTGACCACCATGCGTTCATTCGTAGGAAATGACTGGAGGAGATTGAGATGAGGCGAAGAAGAGATATGATCAAATGGGAGTATACCCCCATATCTTTTGTAACTGGGTAAGTATTGGATTCATGTGGACGAATATCCAATATATAATAAGGTATAAGACTTGTTCTTGGAAACATATAAGCCAGCAGCGCATTTTATGCCCACCGGTTATGGTCACGGTATCATGAATGATCGAGAGAGGGAGAGAAAGTGCCTGCGTGTGTGTGTGTATGCGATGGGGGCCATATGGCCATTGGAAGTGCCCAAAGGTCCATGTAATCGTCCCCAAAGGTCCATGTAGCCCGAAAACCAAACCACCGGAAAAAGCATATATATCCAGCAGTAATTTTGGGGAGGCAGTTTCCATCAGTTGACATGAGAGCCCACTGATCCACTGATGTCTTGAAACACTCCAGTCCCTATATATATATATATATAAGCATTACACTCCTGCCCCTGCCTGCACTGCCACCCACAAGTGTTCATCTCTCTCTCAAGTCGTCTACTGCCTTTGTGCGCTCTGTCTCTCGTCCAGACTTGCAGTCTCATCGCCATGTCTTCAACCAGCAAACTCTGCCATCTCAAGTGCGAGTTGAACATGCTCAGAGCGAGAAACCTCGATGCTGAATACCACTCTGGACTCTTCCTTAGATGTTATGTTTCCACCGGAGGCGGCCGGCGTGTTCGGGTCGACAGCGGGGAAATTCCCATGACCTCTTGCAGCCCAACTATACCTGTGACACCGCTTGCTGTGATAGAAAGCCAAGAGACGCCGATCACATGAACAAGCTGGTGGAGGAGCAGAGCATCGTGGTCGAGCTTCGCCGGAGGAAGGCGGCATCTCTTCTAGGACGACAATTGATCTTCAGATCCAAGCTCCTGGGAAAAGCTTCGGTTGCATGGAAGGAGACGATGGTGTCGGCCGGCGAAAGATGGATCACAGTGGGCGACAGAAGCTGCACGGCCGGCGACCAGAAGCTGCCCGCCATCCTCGTCGAGATGAAGATTTGGCTTACGGAGAAGGCCGGAGGGCGGGGAGCAGCTGCCTGCACTCAGTTGGAGTGCAGATGTAGGTATTGTGAGTGGAGCCTTGAAGAGGAGGACATGTTTGCCCTAGCAACAACCATACCGGCATCTTAGACTCCGGATCGGATCCCGGTCACTGCGGAAGGACGGGATTGAGAAGATCAAAACGTAAAAATCTAAAATTCTCTCTTGTACTGACCCAACTCTCTCCTACGCGGCACTGAGAAGATCCGCATCTTAAGATGGATGCTTAAATTAAACCCACCAGTGCAGTGTGTCATCACCGTCCAAGATAGAGATGTATAATTACAAGTACATGTAGCTATATATAGAACAATTTCTTCCTTCACTGTTGATTTGACAACTTTTCATCTTGGGGCTGTTTTCTTAACTGAATGAAGCACCACTACAGGAAAATCAGGTTTTGCTTATGTCCAAACACCGTAGGTAGAGAACCAAAAATCGTAAGTATAGTCTTTACTTATGGTGTTACCCTACGATATGGTTTCGTCGGCTATACTCCGACGGCGAAGGCCTAGGGCTACGGTGTTTTAAACTCCGTAAGTATAGAACTATAGTTACGGTGTTGGTAGCCGTAAGTAACACCATAAGGATATCCTCTTTTCGCTACGGCGATGTTAACCGTAGTCATATTTTTTGTAAGGATACTCAGTTACAGCTGCGAACATCCCTACGACATTGTGAACCGTAAGCATGTGTCCCTACGGCCACGTACACCGTAAGCAAGTATGTGTTCCTACGGCCACGTACACCACAAGAAAGTATGTTTCCCTACGGCCGCGTACACCATAAGCAGTTTTGTTTCAGCAAAAAAAAATAGTAATATATTTAGATGAATCCACATTCACCTACATTTAGAGATCCACATTCACAAGCAATTGGATCAACACATACACATCCACATTTAGATCGACACATTCACATTTGGATCAACACATATACATCCACATTTAGTTCTACACATACACATCCACATTTAGATTCATAATCCACATTTAGATCAACACATACACATCCACATTTAGATCCACACACATTCACACCCACTCATTCACAATGCACAACACATTAATAATATAAAAATATTAAAGTTTAACAAACAATAATGTTAATGAAAGATTACATCAAACATCATTGTTCACATTCACATACTGGTGCTAAAGTCTATTCAGAAGAGGAAGTTAATTGTTAGTAAATGAAATTGTTCACATGTGGGAGGAGATTTGTGATTTCTCCAAATGAGCTTGCTTTCTCCTTCGACCAAGACAGGTTGCAGCAGACAAAACTGCAAGAGCAACAATATGTGGTCAATAAGTACTGTGTGAGAATATGTAATAACAAAAGAAACAATATGCTTAATAAACAGTAATGCAAGGAAATACGTCATCAAACCGTTACACTTGTATCAAATAACTCAGGGAGTATACTGTGAGGTACCATGGACGATCCTCATCAACTCAAAAATAAAGGAAAATGACCGGGAAAGTCTGTGTTAGATGACTGGGTTACTTCAGATGTGAAGTGATCTGTATACATTTATAGGACACAAGTTAATTCAGATGTGAAGTGACTGGGTTACTTCAAATGGTTTACATGACTGGGTTACTTCACATGTGAAGTGACTGGCAATCGAAATTAAAAAGATTTAAGTAGTAGCTTGTGAGTTTGGAGGATGACATCTCTAATCTCTTGCGTGAGGTAACTTGATGAGTTGATGGTTATCTCCCTATAGCCAGATTCTTTCTGCTCCTAGATTTCTGGTGGTGTTGGCAGCGCGTACGCAATTCCAGGCTGCTGGTGCTTCAACTGACAAGATGGACTTATTCTTGCAGATATAGGGCTCCGTCTTGTAGTGTGTTTGCTGACTCATTGCTGATGATATAACCGGCACCCCCTTCTATTTTCCCCTCCCTCTATCTGTTGCTGCCCCGCCTGTTCCATCACCTATGGTTGGGCTATAATTGTAACGGGGCCTGTTTTTTTTCCTTTTACTAATGATATGTAGGAATACCATTTATTGACACAGATTTAAGGGTAGCTGCTATTAGTGTATCTGCTCACTCTTACAAGTCAGACACGGTTTGAAGGGAGCAGTTGTGGAGGCTATGGCTTAAGGTCATATAGTGTTGAAGGGCACCTATCTGGAAAGTGAAGGTGGCAATGCAAAATCCAGATTCAGCTGAACACTCCAAATTTTTACTGAATCAGTCTGTCTGAAATCTGGGATGTGGATGTCAAAAGTGACAACAGATCACACTGAAATAATTATATCAAACTAAAATCAATTTTCATCATTGGCATTCACAAAAAAAAAAACTACAACTACCATTCATTTCCCTTCCTTCCCAAGCCACATAAGCATCTTAATTCTAAGTAAAATTGATATGGTGATTGAAAGAATAAGCCAAAATTACACAGAAATGTAAACAAGTTAAGACTCAGATTCAGTGCAACTCAGATCCAGTGCAACTGAGATGTTAAAAAATTTGGACCATATTATGTTACTTACAAAAAAGGGTGGAGGTGAAGATCAATCATCCACAAGCTCAACCTGTTACATGTAAAAATGTAAATAACATCAGAGTCCACGAAAAGGTGCCAATGAAATCAACTGTGACATTCAGTGAAGCTATGTCTATGATGCTCAAATATTATGCATTAACAATGAAGTGGGACTTGAACAATAAGACTAATGATGGTGTTCATAAAATAGATACTAAACTGAAAATGCAATCACATGGAACCAACATAGCATCCAGGAAGAACTTACTTTAAAGCTAGCTCAATGTGTTGGAGACGATAATAGAAGACAGAAAGATCCCCATAACTCTTCATTGTCTCTGGGTGATCAACCTGTTTATTTCAAAAAAGAGTGACTGGATATGAGGGAGCTTTGCTGCAAGTTCAACCTATTTATTTCAAAATAGTTAAGGTCTAGAGGAAAATGCTCTAGGTGATA
>JACBKR010004744.1:0-22132 GCA_014218235.1 Colocasia esculenta | reverse complement strand
CCTTTCATCCACAAACTGATAGGCAATTGAAAGAACCAACCAAATAGTGGATGACATGTGAGAGCTTGCACTATAGACTTCCAAGGATATTGGAACGAGCACCTATCCCTCATTGAGTTCTCCTATAACAACAGTTACCAGGCGAGTATTAAGATGGCACCGTTCGAAGCACTTTACGGAAGAAATTGTAGATCTCCTGCATGCTGGAATGAGGTGGGAGAACAGCAATGGCTAGGCCAGGATATGATACAATGAACAACAAAGGACATTCAGGTGATTAGAGACCGGCCTAAGACTGCTCAGTCTAGACAAAAGAGCTATGCCGACAAAAGAAGGCGAGACTTAGAATTCCACGTCGGTGATCATGTATTCTTAAAGGTGTCACCTACTCGTGGCATCCAAAGATTTGGTGTGAAAGGAAAGCTCAGTCCTAGATTTATCAGTCCTTTTGAAGTACTCGAAAGGATTGGTAAGGTTGCATACCGACTGGCGTTGCCACCGGATCTGGCATGTGTACACAATGTGTTCCATGTCTCCATGCTCAGGAAGGATTAGTGAGGTTGCATACCAACTGGCATTGCCATCGGATCTGGCATGTGTACACAATGTGTTCCATGTCTCCATGCTCAGGAAATATGTATATGATCCTACACACATCATTCGCCACGAGAAGCTGGTGTTGAACAAGGATGTGACATATGAAGAGAAGCCAGTCAAGATACTAGAACAGAAGGTACAACAACTCAGGAACCGTCCCATTCACGTGGTTAAAGTCTTATGGAATAACCGCGGAGTGGAAGAAGCCACATGGGAACCGGAAGGAACCATCAGACGGAACTACCCCGATCTTTTCGGTAAGACATTCTCTCCTGGATGATCATATGAATTGGGGATCAAATTCCTTTTAAGAGGGGGAGGATGTAGCAACCTGGATTTTTTGAGAAATAAAAATTTAATAAAAATAAAATAAAAGTAATTAGAAAATCAAATAAAAGAGAATTAAATAAAACCATTAAATGAAAAGAAGTAATGGACTTTGTTAAATGGACCCATTAGAAATTAGTGGGCCAAAATAAGGATTTTTAAAAGGGGAATAATAGAAAAATACCCTAAATTCGTAACTTAATTATTACTTAAATAGAAAAGAGGTATTTAATGCATTTAATAAAAGTTTGAGTTGGATTTGGCTTCCTAAACCTACCCTAGATGCTTGGCCACGAATCTAGCTCCCCTCCTAACCCAATTAGAAGTTCTCATGCTTAGAAAGGGGAGAGGAAATAGGAAATTCAGAATTAATGGGAATTAGAGTCCAAATAGGAAATGGAAAGAGAGAAAGCATAAATACTCTCTTGAAACCCCCATGGCCGGCCCTAGCTCGTACCAAAGGCCTGCTGGACTAGGAGGAGAGGCCAAGGAGGAGGAGATTTCGTGGGAAGAAGCCTCTCTCAAGCTCTCTCTCTCGTTCTTCAAGATCTAGCCCTAGAAGAGGAAATCGACCAAAGGTAGGCATTCTCACGAGCAAAACTAAATCAATTTCGTCTGTAGGTTGATCTAAACCTCAGGAATCAAAGCCCTCTTGTCTCATATTTTTCCATCAAGCAAATCTTTTGTTCTTAATTTTCAAAGTTCTGTGAACTTCATGACCCCGAACCCTCTTCTTAAATTCATATCTTCATGCATACTCGTCCTCATGATATGAGATTTTTACTGAAAGAACTGATGGATGTTAGGCATCTTTTTCCCTAAAAGCCCTAATTTTCATCCACCCTACATCGAGAATTAATTCTTTTACCCTAACTATGTACTGTCCCAAGTTCTTCATAAAGTATTATGATTAAACCATGCTGAAACCATGTCTGTTTTCAAATTTCTATTTATTGTAAGTACCCATGCATGTCTAGATAAATTCGCAACTAGTTTCATGATTTTTCATCGCCTGTACAAATAGATATGATTTTCTGAATCACCCTGTGTCTAATAGGGTAAGTCTGGCCCGCAATCCAATACACAGTTCTTTCCCTGTCTGACTCAGGCGCAGACCCTGTGAACGCGACGACCCGATCGGCTATTCTTCCTCTCAGCTACTCCATTTTGCTGAGGTGTTCTAGGAGCTGAGAAATTGTGTTCTATACTTTGATCATCACAAAATTCTGCAAATTTATCGTTTTGAAATTCTCCTCCATGATCTGAACGAATACTGATGATGCTAAACTTGTTGTCCTTTTGAACTACTTTACTAAACTTTACAAAACTTTCAAATGTGTCATCTTTGTGTTCCAAGAATGATACCCATGTGAATCTTGAATAATCATCTACTATAACAAATCCAAAGTTCTTTCCTCCCAGACTGGTGGTCCTCATTGGTCCAAACAAATCCATATGTAGCAGTTCTAGTGGTTTGGAGGTAGTGACTACTGTCTTTGATCTGAAGGAGGATTTTGCATGCTTTCCTTTTGCACAAGGTTCACAAATACTGTCTAGTTTTGCATTTATCTTTGGCAGACCTTCTACTATATCATGCTTGATAAGCTTTCTTATTCCATCCAAGCTACAATGGCCTAATCTTTTATGCCATAATTCAGCATTCTGATCTTTCTAGCTGCTAGACAAATATCTTGATCTTTTAGTTATTCTAAATGCAGTACATACAAGTTCTTTTCTCTGCTGGCTTCGAAGAAAATTTCACCATCCTGATAATCAGACATTTGGATTCTTGAAACTTGATTTGATGACCCTTGTCGCACAGCTGGCTGATGCTAATTAGATTGTGCTTGAGTCCTTTGATGCATAAAACATCTTCTATGAGGGTTCTATCTAGACTTCCAATGGATCCACAACCAATTACTAACCCTTTTCCATTGTCACCATAAGCTACTGTGCCTTCTTCACTTTTGATTTGAGAGAATAATTTCTTGTTACCTGTCATATGCCTTGAGCACCCACTGTCAAGGTACCATTTAGATGCTCTAAGGCTTCCGTGCAATCAATCAATGAGCTTTAGGTACCCAAGATCACTCTTATCTTGAATCACGCCAGACCTCTAGACCTGTGCTTAACATGGCTAGTGGAAGGGTCGTGAGTTCCACCTGACTGCCAACACCAAGTGCGCGTGTTGTGCAACTGTTACTATCGCCTGTTTACTCGACGTGTTACGTGCAATGTCCACTAGCTCTCATCTATACTCTACTCGCTCGTCTAATCACGTTCACTCTACTATCTCGTCTATTCATCTAGTACCCTCGTCTATTTCTTGGTACTCTTTATTGGCCATTGACTGATTGTCTAAAGATAAACAATATAACCAATACTTGGCAATATATAAAGGGATCGATCTGGTCCTGTGATGTGCACCCGAAAGTGCTAGTACCCATGGGAGTTAAATGATCAGAGTGTTTGGCATTACACTCGAGTGCTATCTATCTCGACTATCTAAATGACAATCAAAAAGTGCTATATTCTCTCATTGTCTATTGACAAAAAGTGCTATACTATACTCGTTGTGCTATTGCTATACTTTGTGCTATTTGTGCTATGGCCATCCTGCTAATTGTGCTATACTCGACGCTTGTGCTATATTTGGAAAGTTGTGCTATTTCGTTCACGTGCTATCCTGCTATCTTTTACTTGACTCTCTCGCTCTATCATTAGTTACTCTGCCTTCAATGCATTAATTATTTAAAACATGCTTGACTATTGAGATTTAAGTCCTATTGGGCGTTATCGCTCACCTTTCGTTATTTGTCGTTGTGTTCTCAGGTGACACCGAGGATGAACCATACACTCAAGAGGACGGGAACGACCAGGAGTGATGTTATGAGTACCCTAGTGTCTTAGTGCTATGTTAGAGTTATAGTAGTTGTGTTAGAAGTTTGAGTTTTGTCTTTTGCTTATTTCAATGTAATTGGGCCCTATAGATTGGCTCTGATATTAGTGGTTGTAACTAGACATTGGAAATTATTAATGAGAAGAATTCTCTTTAGTATTATTTATTGTGCAATGGTTTGATGTCTAGTACTTGATCTATACTCGTTTACTTGCAACTGCCTCACCTTCCGATATTCCGCGTCGGGGTGTGACATCCAGTCCCCAAGCAATCTCTTAGGATTTTAATAATCAAGGGTCCAGTCCCCCTTAAGGACAATACAACACCCAGCACCCCAGCTGGTCTTCTTCTCTTTCTCGGGCAAGAAGGCAGCCCACTTCTTTTACAGGTCAAGAAGCCAACCTCCAGGTTCAAACCCCAGTGCGGTTCTGCTAGACACAACCCCTAGCTAGGTTCTACACTGTATATAGTCCTTCAGCTGGACAAGGATCTTTCTTAGAAAAGAAAGAACAGACCAAGAGCTATTACAAGATGAACAACACTAAGAACTCTAGCTCTCAGCCACAGACTCTTCCCCAGATTTACAATGACCACAGAGAGAGAGTGAAGAGAGGAAGGCTTGAAAGCTTTTGAAGACTTCTGCTATGAAAAGCTTCTCTTGATTTTGGCTCGAGCTCTTCTCTCTTTCTTTGAGTGTATGTGGAGTTGAGGTTCCTCACAGGATGTACACTCCTTCAAGATCTTCAGGAACGCTCTATATGTTTATTCTTCAGCCTTGCTTCATCTTTTATATGAGAGGCTTTTGAATAGATCCTTTGGAGTTCTAACTGTTGCTCATCTTTTCTTTCTTCTGATATTTTGTGGTCTACGAGGTCTGCAAACATAGAAGAAAGTGTTTAGATAAAAGAGTGTTTCTGTCAAAATGTTTATACCTCTATGTTTCCTGTTGCCACCCAGAAGTAGTAAGTAACCTCCTTTTTCGTTGGCAGGAAAAGAGATCTAGAGAGATAAGCAAAAAGATCTCCTGTCAGAAACTTTTTGACTTTTCATTAGGCGCCAAACACATTTGAAACATCTGGCTATAAAGGAAATCGATGTTTAAGTGAAAGAAAATCATTATTATAAATATGGGCAAATCGATGTATGCACAAATCGTTGTTTTCACTTATCGAATCGTTACTACCATCAATTCGTTGTTTGAGAGAAAGCAAATCGATGTTCTGGTCAAATCGATGTTTCTCTTATGAAATCGATGTGAGACCAAATCGATGTTCTCACTTATCAAATTGATGTGTGAGGCAAATCGATGTGCTCACTTATGAAATCGTTACAGTGATCAAATCGTTGTT
This sequence comes from Colocasia esculenta, assembly GCA_014218235.1. NCBI lineage: Eukaryota > Viridiplantae > Streptophyta > Magnoliopsida > Alismatales > Araceae > Colocasia > Colocasia esculenta. The sequence goes on along the minus strand of JACBKR010004744.1, from coordinate 16,960 downwards.
TAACTTACCGAATCGTTACGCGATCAAATCATTGTTTAACTTACCGAATCGTTTCACGACCAAATTGGTATGAGTGCGATATCGATGTTTCACTTATGAAGTCGATGTGTAAGCGAAATCGATGTGGCATTGTGAATAGAAATCGATGTATATTGAATATACATCGATTTATCTTTTTAGTGCAAATCACACAGTGATAGTACAATAAATTTATATTTATTAGGAGAACATGATATTAAATATATTTAATAATATTTAATTAATCATAAGTTTTGTTATCACCAAAATATAAGGGTGAAATATAAGTGTGGTTCAACACTGACTTCCTCTTCTGAAGGCCCTGGTGGCCAGATATCCTCTTCAGCACTTGGCCCTGGTGGCCCTGATTCCTCAACAACTGGCCCAAATGGCCCAACAGCTAGTTCCTCTGATACAAGTTGAGTGGGAGCAGGAGGGGCAGGAATAGATAATTGCACCCTCACAAATTTGAAAGATTGTCACTAGTTTCTTCAAGCAACCCAACTCACTTCTCATTTCGTGGAGCTCAGCTTAACTGCTCCCCAACTCCTTAGCTCCAGTGCTCTGACTAACAAAAATGGAAGAGATATCGGACTGAACAGAGCACAAGATTTCTCCATGTGCATTGAGTCTTTTAATAACTGGATTTAGGTGTACAAGAACCTTCTTCTTCTTTTTGGATTTGTGGTGTGCCTTCCTAGTGAGTAGAGGAATTTTGGAGGCAACACACTTTTGCTTTCCACCTGAGCTGATAGCTGGTTCAACATTATCATCATCATCATCTGAACATCTTCAACAATGCCTTCCTGGAATGGATCTGCAGAGGCACTACCAGTAGGCTCCCCTGAATCTCTGGCTCCCCTTGAGCTGGAGCTTCTTCCATTCGAACATCTTCAGTGTGGCCTGGTGCCACAAATTCTGAATAGCTTCTTCTTGGCTAACTTCCACACTAACATCTGCAGCAGGAATATTTGGAATGTCTTCCATGAGAGTTTCCTCCTGCTCCCCCTTAGCATAAGCAACAGTCTCTAAAGATTCTTCTATAGGGGTGCAATGACTGTAGAGGGGGTCTCAATTTCAGAGGATTGCCCAACGGGCTCAATATGCTCAGGAGCTATTTCCTCTATCCTTCTTGCAACTGCATCAGGTTCTTCAATTTTGACTACTGCTTCTTCCTGTTGGACTACTGGAATTTTAGAAGCTTCACAGTGATTGCCTCTCCTTCTGCCACAGAGGTCTTGGTCCGAACATTTCCACTAGAGAGAAACCACTTTTCTTTAAATTTCTGGACCGAATAGGCTGGCCAATCGTCTCCATCACTTCTCCCTTCAGATCAATTTCATAGTGCTTGAAAATTTTGTAAGCAAATGAGCATAGGGAAGGGATACTGCCAACTTATTTTTCTTATCCCCAATCATGTCTGCAACAAACTTCATTCTTTCAATAATTACCTGAGCCATGTTGATATCCTGATTCTGGATGGCCCAAAACATCATGTCTGAATCACCTTTTGGTAGGTTGAGAATGTGGCACTTCTTGGCACTAGAATCTAGCAGACTATGAAGTGAAGAATTCTGTTGAATGCATTCAGCTGGTTGATATCAATCTTTCCATCTTTCAATCTGTACTCTGTTCCGATGATTCCTAACCCCTTAGCATGAATATCAACAGTGTCTACCCCACTGCGACTGACTGTAGATATACCAAATAACCTCTCCAAAAGATCATAGGTGATATGAATGGGTGTACCTTTTACAGTGGAGGAGAGAGTCCCATCTACTTCTGATTTCAAACAAGTGTAGAATGCTTTTGCTAGGTCTGGATAGCCTAGTTTAGAGATGGTCACCATCTACGTCCACTTCATCCTCTCAATGGCTTCCACAATACTGTGCATCCCATGCTTCTCTAAATCTACAATATCCACTGCCTTGTTCCCGCAAAGCTTGATCATGACAGCTGCATACAATTCCTGTTGCTCCGCCGTGAGGAAGGTGACGCTGTAACCACCTACGCTGCCGAACTCCCAGAAGCGGCCATGGAATTTAACAGGAGAGGTTTCTGAAGAATCGTGGGGAAGAAGGGAACAGAAGCCCTCAAGAAATTTTAGCGGGAACAGAGAGGTTCTTCGAAACCACACTGCGGAGATTCTGGAATCGATAAGGGTTTTTCGCTCCAGGCAAGTCAAAAGAGATAATAGAGAGAGGAAATCGATGGGGCATGGATTTTGGATTTATCGGCAAGTCATAAAGTCTCTTTTTGAAAAAGCAGAGCAATAAATGTAGATAACGACAAAAGAGGAGAAGATAGCGTAAATAATAAAGAATTAAACTGAAACCCCATAGCAATTTATAATGCAAGCAATAAAGAATTTGCTTAAATTCTATGGAAGGATAAATATTATTCTGAAATTTTTATTATTTCAGTTACGTGCAACCATATCTGTTACAAATTACACATGCCTAATTCCCTTCTAAGAGACGTAAATCTCTCTTCAGGTAAGGCTTTTGTAAAGATATCTGCTAACTGATTTGAAGTATCTATGAAAGAAATATTAATGTTACCATTAACTACATGTTCTCTAATAAAATGATATCTGACCTCTATATGTTTCATCCTGGAGTGCTGAACTGGATTTTTCGTGAGATTTATCATACTTGTGTTGTCACACAGCAGTGGAATGGTCTTGATGTGCAGTCCATAGTCTTCAAGCTGTTGTTTTATCCATAGTAGTTGAGTGCAATAGCTCCTAGCAGCTACGTACTCAACTTCAGCCGTTGATAGTGCTGCTGAATTTTGCTTCTTTGAAGACCATGAAATCAAGCATCCTCCAAGAAATTGACAACCACCACTGGTGCTTTTTCTATCTATCTTGCATCCAGCATAGTCAGCATCAGAATATCCAATTAAACTAATTTCACATGATTTTGGATACCATAGACCTAGGTCATGAGTCTTAGCTAGATATCTAAAAGTCCTTTTAACAGATATTAGATGGGATTCTTTTGGATCAGACTGATATCTACCACACATGCATACACTAAATAAAATATCAGGTCTGCTAGCTGTCAAGTAAAGCAATGACCCTATCATACCTCTATAATGTTTTTGATCAACTTTCTTACCTTCCTTATCACTGTCTAACCTGGTGGATGTGTTCATTGGAGTGGACAGTGGTTAGCATTGTCGAATCCAAATTTCTTCAGCAATTCTTTGGTGTATTTGCTTGACAAATATGTGTACCTTCTTTGCCTTGCTGATTTGTAATCCAAGGAAATAGTTGAGCTCTCCCATCATGCTCATCTCAAATTCTCCCTGCATAAGCTTTTCAAAATACTGCACAAGATTCATCAGTAGTTCCAAATATGATATCATCTACATAGATTTGCACAAGTAATATATTTTTGAATTTTGACTTAATAAACAGTGTGCTATCTACTTTCCTCTAATAAAGCCATGATTTAATAAAAAAATACTATGTCTTTCGTACCATACTCTAGGTGCTTGTTTTAAACCATATAATGCTTTGTGCAATTTGAAAACACGATTTGGATACTCTAAATCATCAAAGCCAAGAGGTTGTTCCACATAAACTTCCTCCTTATATAACCATTTAAAAATACGGATTTTACATCCATTTGATAGAGTTTCAAATCTAGTGCACATGCATATGCAAGTAGAATCCGAATAGCCTCTAGTCTAGCCACTGGTGCATAGGTTTCATCGAAATCTATGCCTTCCTCTTGGGAATAGCCTTGAGCAAACAGTCTAGCCTTGTTTCTAGTGATAACACCAACTTCATCCAATTTGTTTCTGAACACCCATATGGTGCCAATCACAGGATGATCTGATGGTCTCGGAACAAGGACCAAACTTGGTTTCTCCTGAACTGATTAAGTTATCTTGCATGGCTAAGATCTAAGATTCATTAGACAATGCTTCACTGACTGTCTTAGGCTCGATTTGAGACACAAATGCTAAATAATCATACGGAATAACATTACCTCTAGTTCTTACCCCAACCGATGGATCTCCAATGATGTTGTCCTTTGGGTGATCCTTTCTATATCTCCTTTCCTTTGGAAGATTATCATGGATAATTTCTTTTTGTTGTAGTTCTTCCAAGGGAGGATCTTTATTATCCTTGCTCGTTGTATCCTTCATTTTCTTGGAGAGACTTTCTGCATTTTCATCATCACTATCGACTTCCTTTCTAGGAAGGGTTAGACTCATCAAAGATAACATGAACAATTTGTTCAATTAATAGAGTACTTTTATTAAAAACTCTATAGCCTTTAGGTTTAGAAGTGTACCCCATGAAGATTCCTTCATCAGATTTGGAGTCCAACTTACTTAAATCTTTCTTACCATTGTTGAGAATGAATCATCGACATCCAAATGTTCTAAAGTGGCTGATCTTGGGTTTCTTTTAATTGTACACCTCATATGCAGTCTTCTTCAGGATTGACCTGATCATTACTCTATTATAATGTAACATGCTGTGTTAATAGCTCTGCCCAGAAGTATCTTGGAAGGTTGTATTCGGATAGCATAGTCCTAGCCATATCCAACATGGTTCTATTCTTCTCTCAGCTACTCCATTTTGCTGAGGTGTTCTAGGAGCTGAGAAATTATGTTCTATACCTTGATCATCACAAAATTCTACAAATTTGTCGTTTTGAAATTCTCCTCCATGATCTGAACGAATACTGATGATGCTAAACTTGTTGTCCTTTTGAACTACTTTACTGAACTTTACAAAACTTTAAAATGTGTCATCTTTGTGTTCCAAGAATGATACCCATGTGAATCTTGAATAATCATCTACTATAACAAATCTAAAGTTCTTTCCTCCCAGACTGGTGGTCCTCATTGGTCCAACAAATCCATATGTAGCAGTTCTAGTGGTTTGGAGGTAGTGACTACTGTCTTTGATCTGAAGGAGGATTTTGCATGTTTTCCTTTTGCACAGGTTCACAAATACTGTCTAGTTTTGCATTTATCTTCGGCAGACCTTCTACTATATCATGCTTGATGAGCTTTCTTATTCCATCCAAGATACAATGGCCTAATCTTTTATGCCATAATTCAGCATTCTGATCTTTACTAGCTGCTAGACAAATATCTTGATCTTTTAGTTCTTCTAAATGCAGTACATACAAGTTCTTTTCTCTGCTGGCTTCGAAGACAATTTCACCATCCTTGACAATCAGACTTGGATTCTTGAAACTTGATTTGATGACCCTTGTCGCACAGCTGGCTGATGCTAATCAGATTGTGCTTGAGTCCTTTGACGCATAACATCTTCTATGAGGGTTCTATCTAGACTTGCAATGGATCCACAACCAATTACTGACCCTTTTCCATTGTCACCATAAGCTACTGTGCCTTCTTCACTTTTGATATGAGAGAATAATTTCTTGTTACCTGTCATATGCCTTGAGCACCCACTGTCAAGGTACCATTTAGATGCTCTAAGGCTTCCGTGCAATCTATCAATGAGCTTTAGGTCCTGATTGGTTAGTTTCTTCACAGTTTCTTTTGGGAATCCATTTTAAGTGTTTGGTTGTGCATGTTATTTTAGTGTGACCTAATTTGTTACAGTGTGTGCAAAAAGGAATATTGTTATTGTTTTATTTGGCATATGGTTTTTTTATTTATTTATTTTGTAATTAGGACTTTGCTCAGCTATGAATTTTGGAGTTGGATAAATTTTAGGATGAATTACAATTTCTTCATTATCTGGTGGAGTGTATCCAAACCCATACCTTTTCTTACCTAATCTTCTTGCTCCTTTTAATATTAGAGAGGACTTACCATTTGCAAAATTTTCAACTGTGACCATTAAATATTCATTATCTTTTGTTAGTGTATTGATTTCATTTTAAAGTTTACTTGTAATTCCCGATTTTCTAAGTTTGATATCTTTTCATTTTTGTCTTTAAATCTTCATGTAACAGTTCATTTCTTCTTTTTAATTCCAAAATTTGTTTTTCTAACTATTCAGTTTCAGATTTCAGATCTGAGTTGGTTACTTAAAGACATGTATAGTTTTTCTTAGTTGTTTTTAACAAATTTACAGACATCTTTATATTTGCTATATAATTCGTTAAAAGCATCCTCTAGACTATCTGAATCAGATTCATTGCAAGAAGTGAAAGATGAGTCCGAAGTTACATTATCATCAACATTTGCCATGAAGGCCAGATTGGCCTTTTCTTCTTCTTCTTCGCTGGAGCTTGACTCACTGTCTAAGTCACTTTCGTTGTTCCATGCAGCAGCCATGGCTTTCTTCTTGTATCTTCTGATTTTTTTGTGTTGTCCTTTTTCTTGAACTCAGTTTTCTTTAACTTGGGACACTCGGATTTCATGTGTCCAGGCTTCTTGCACTCATAGCATATTGGTTCAGCTTTCTTAACATCTTTGCCTTCAGGCCTTTTAAAGTCTTTACCTTTCTTGATGTATCTTCTTCCTGATGGTATTTTTTCTTGGCTAGAATGCGCTGCAATCTTCTTAAGAGAAAGGCTTCTTCATCTACTACCGTCATCACTTCTTTCACTTTCTGACTCATCCTCAGAACTACCTTATGTGGCCTTTAGAGCAATGCTATGTTTCTTCCTGCTGGAGGATCTCCAAGCCTTTCCATATTTATCTCATAAGCCATTAATGACCCAATGAGTTTCTCAAGTGACATTCTCCTACGGTCGTTGGCTTCTTCAATGTCTGTCACCTTTGGAGTCCATGAGGCTGGCAGGGATCTTAATATCTTTCTCACCATATCTCCGATATCATATGTTTCTCCAAGCCTAGCCAGACCGTTTGTGATGTGTCAGTGAATCTGCTATACATTTGAGAAATGGACTCTCCAGATTGCATTTGAAACCTCTTGTATTGAACTACCAAAATATCTATTCTAGTTTCCTTTACCTTTTCAGTTCCTTCGAATGTGAGCCTTAGCTTTTCCCACATTTCCATAGCTGACTTGCAAGCGGAAATTCTATTGAATTCTTTCTTACTGAGCACACAACACAGTATGCCCTTAGCTTTGCTGTTTAGGGATATTTTCTTCTTGTCTTCATCTGTCCAGTTCTCTCTGTTGTTGAGTACCACGAGGTCTCCTTCTTCAATGATTGACCAAAGCTTGAATCAAGGCCTTGAAGGAAGAACTCCATTCGAGTCTTTCAATAGTTGTAATCTTCACCGTCAAATAGAGGAGGTCTGTTGACGGACAGACCTTCAACATATCCTTGAGCTGCCATTTATCTTTGCTCTTAAGATCATGAGATCTTCTTCTTGAAGAGACTTGGCTCTGATACCAGTTGTTGCCCAGATATCAAGCCCAGAGGGGGGGTGAATGGATTGCTAAAAATCCTTACGACTAATACCTGTAAATAAAAGGCTTGATAGAAAACACTAAGTTCGATAGTTAGTGTATAATGAAGACACAAACGTAATCACACAGACATCATGAGATTTTTATCCTAGTTCGGACCTCCTATCCCAAGGAGTCCTACGTCCAGTCCCCAAGCAACAACTTGGGTTTCCACTAAACAAGGGTACAGTCCCCCTTATGGACACTTACACATCTAGCAACAGCTGGCCTTCTCTTCTCTACCAGAAGAGGAATTACACCACCTGATTCGACAGGTCTTCTCTTCACGCCCGAAGAGGAATGCCCACACAGATTGATTTGAAGTAGGAGGGCCCTAAGACCAAGCTAATAGACAATGCTTGATCTGAGGCGAAGTCTAAGAGACACAAGATAATCTAGAATGAACTCTCTCTCTCAGACCTACGCTAGCTCTCGACAGGAATGGAATGAGATCTCTGAGAGCTGAGAGCTTGAGAAGGTTGGAATGAGCAAGCTGGCTCTTCAAGCGACTGGGATTTTTCACTGTGAATGATGAGTGTGCAAACTGTTCTTCATGGAGTCACCAGTCTTGTATTTATTGTCTTTGAAATAATTTGACCGTTTGAAGTATACATTGTCTCATAGCTTCATTCACATTAGAGAGACTGGTCCGAAGCATGGAGTAGGTGAGCCTAGAGCCATTAATGCTTGGATTGACCCTTACATCTTCATGGAAAGATTGTCTGGATCTTTTGTGCTCTTGTCAGGTTGGCAGGTTCCTCTTTGACGTGCGATTCTACAAAAGTCCTACACACAATAAATCCTAACACATAGACAACTCCTTTTTGTCTAAACTGTCAGTCAACATTAGTAGTCATGTAGTAGAAATATATACAAGAAAGGAAATGTTATTTTGTCATCATATAAAGCCAGACTTTATGTAATACAAGTGAGACAAGCAAGGATATATCGTATAAGATACTCAAGATCATAAGATATTGTGTAGTGCGCGGGAAGGATTTTGAAATCCACATAGATTTGAATTCATATAATTTATTATCAAGAAAGATGAATATACTCAAGTTTATCTAACACGATAATGATAGTGTTGACAGTTTGTTTAAACCATAATCATTGTGTAATCTTGAAATCAATGTCATAATCATAATTCAAGTACAAATGAAATCTATGTTGAAATGAAATAGATGTGATCAAAATTCATGTGGAATCAATGTTCTAGTGAAGTCAATATTAAAATTGTTATATAATAGAAGTGAAATCGATGTATTAACAAAATCGTTGTTTTACATATGAAATCGTTGTGAGATCGAAATCGTTGTTTCACTTAAGAAATCATTGTTTCATTTATGAAATCGTTGTGAGACTGAAATCGTTGTTTCATTTATGAAATCGTTGTTTCACTTATGAAATCGTTGTGAGACTGAAATCGTTGTTTCATTTATGAAATCATTGTTTCACTTATGAAATCGTTGTGAGACTGAAATCATTGTGAGACTGAAATCGTTGTTCATTTATGAAATCGTTGTGAGACTGAAATCGTTGTTTCACTTATGAAATCGTTGTGTCACTTATGAAATCGTTGTTTCAATGAAGGCAAATCGTTGTTGTGATCAAATCGTTGTTTAAGTAAAGGCAAATCGTTGTTGCGATCAAATCATTGTTTAAGTAAAGGCAAATCGTTGTTGCGATCAAATCATTGTTTAAGTAAAGACAAATCATTGTTTAAGTAAAGCGAAATCGTTGTTGCGATCAAATCGTTGTTTAAGTAAAGGCAAATCGTTGTTGCGATTAAATCGTTGTTTAAGTAAAGGCAAATCATTGTTGTGATCAAATCATATTTAAGTAAAGGCAAATCGTTGTTGCGATCAAATCGTTATTTAACTAAAGCGAAATCATTGTTGCGATCAAATCGTTGTTTAAGTAAAGCGAAATCGTGTTGCGATCATATCATTGTTTAAGTAAAGGCAAATCGTTGTTGCGATCAAATCATTATTTAAGTAAGCCAAATCGTTGTTGCGATCAAAATCGATGTTTTACTTATGAAATCGTTGTTCTATAAGGGAAATCGATGTGTACTTAAAGAAATATGCTTTAAACTTCAAATACCAGTGTGTGAGGATAACTTACAGATTTTGCTTGAGTTATTTCCTGTGGATAAACTTCAGAAAAAGGTTGTTATAGAGTATTTATTAAGGTTTTGTTAATCACCAAAAATTTCATATAATAAATAAAATTATATGGATGGACTGATCATCACATATATCGATTGATGTTGATTCTACTCCGACTTCTCTACAGTCAAAGTCTATTGTAACGACTCGACCTCCCAGACCCCCGCCAGGGACCCCGAAGGTCGTGCCGCCACCCACGAATCCGAAGACACGAAAGGGTTAGAATTTAGTCCAGTGGGATAAGCAATGAATTCAAATAACTATAATAAGAAAGTTCGTACATTAATATGGAAATTATGTACAACATGTCCCAAATAAAAGTACAGGTGCAGTCTTTAAGGGGCATACCCCGAGGACTTGCAAAAAGGCCACTCTCAACTTACGGTACAAGAGCACTCACGCTCACAACTCACACTGCTGGCAACGCACGGCGCAACAAACTGCCACCATGACTGAGCCCTCAACAGACCACGCTGTTGAGGCAACCAGTTAGTAACTCACTCTGTCACCAGCGACTAGACAAAGGTCCCAGCTACTGACGACAACTAGGGAAAACACCAAGAGGTCATCCACAAGACTCCACTGAATGGCTCCGCACAATTAGCAACTGCTAGCGCCTACGGCAAGGCCAAACGAGAGCTTCTTAGGGCGACCCAAAACCAAATGATAGCATGCACGTGAAAAACACCATGGCACGCTGAACAGTGTCCGCCGGTACCACTAGATCCCACCCAGATCATCCTTGTGGTCCGACTAGGACACACAACGAATGTGGAGCCACAGAAAGCTAAAACACCCGCTCCACAGGCACAGGCACAAAGGTAAAACCAAGGAAGACGTCTGAGGTTGGCAAGGCCAGACAACTCAAGACGTCGGCAACCTGAACGGGAAATGAAACAACTATAGAGGTCGAAGATAGCACGTCGACCTCAAAGAAATCCAAACCAAAACAGGGTACCCCAACCGACACACTCGCTCCCCAAGGCGAGAGGGGAAACCCGGACACAGGCCATGACTAAAGCCTGATGTACCACCGATAGGGCTACCTAGACAAGGCAAAGAAGCCACCCCAGCGGTGGTAACGGTATAGCCACAAGGCACATGCCAGCACAAAGTGTCCCAGAGTGGGAAAGCTCAACACCTCCAACACTGAGCAAACTCGTGAAACAATGCACGGAGCTCACGATCAGGAAATACAACACAACACACGGTGCTCACACAAGCACTAGGAGCCACCCAAAGTGCAACGCAATGCACCAGGGCTCCAGACGGCACGAAAACAAACCACTCGAGCACGAGCAGAGGGTGCCATCACAAGCACCAAAACTCGGAAGATGCAACACAGTTGCACTAACGGCCAAAAACAACGGCTAACAGGGAGGACTATCCACAAGAGACCTGCCAAAAGCACCCACAAGAAGCCACAATCTAAAAAGGGTAGAACAGGCCACACCGGCCACGAACCCTCAAGGCACAAGAACACAAAACATCGAAAAAAAAGCACACTCCAGGTGCAGTACACAACCGCACCAACGGCCTGAAACAACTCAAGGCCAACAGAAAGGGACTCTCCACCAGAGACCCACACAAGCAAAACACTCAGAGAACCAGCAGCTTCAGGAGCGCAACAACACATCGGCTCTTAGAATCACACAAATACAAGACACCACTCCCACCACGCAGGTGGATTGGCCACACAATAAACAGCAACAAGTGCCTCTAGGCACAGCTGAGGCACAAGCGAAAACACACACCGGAACGATGCTTGAATAAGCAAGCCAAACCACAGAAAATCGGTGCTGCCTCACACTGAACATAGGGCACACTGCCTACATCGTCCAGTCAAGCAACAAGAACCCAGCACAGCAAGAGACAGCACAATAGGTCACTATAAACCTATCGCACCACAAGAAAACAACGCGCACGAGGGGAAGCAAACTGCTCAACCTCAAGATAGCACAAGGGGAGGGACTTTCACCACAAAGGTCGCCACAGTGTGAAACATGCACCACCCCGAGCAACCCATGGAAAGCAGAGGAAGAAGGCACACAACAGGCCTCCTCCTCACACAAAGGACAAAACATCACACAAGGCTAGCACTCACCCAAGAGGCACAGCCAGCCAGACACCCACCACACTCACCAGACCACCATCTGGAAGAGTACGTAGGGCGCAAGAAACGAAGCAAACCACCCGACCACAGGGACACATAAAGTCCCACCAGCACAGCCGAGAAACTCGAAAACGAACAAGAAGACGACCTGGCCAGCACCACGGCCAGACACACGGTTAAAGGCACCACCCTTGACTGACGGGCACCCAGGCAGACTGTAACACAGACAGTCCAACGGAAACAAAGACAACTCATCTCAACCGAGAGAGCAGCGACAACCAAACGGCCAACACACGGCCAACAGAGAGAACATAGAAGCCGCAGAGAAGCAACACAACTGGTTCTGGGAGAACCTCCACCAGAACCACCAAGGTGCCGTTCTAGGAAAACCCACCAAACGCAACGGCCACAAACAGTAGCCTACCCCAACCCTGAGGTAGCACAACAACTGGCAGAACAAGCCCCAGAACAGTCCTGAGAGTGAACCTCACCAGGACAACAACCAACAGTTTGGGAAACCGCACCAGAACGTAGGGCAACCAAGCGATGCACCTCAAACCCGAGGGCAATGCAACGGCAACCAACCAACAACTGAGACCTCAAACCAAGGAGGTAACACAGTGGAAGACTTTAACGAGCACAGAAGCAGTCCAGAGGGAGAGGAACTCTCACTAGGACAACACAAAATAGTTCTGGGAAAACACCACCAGAACACAGCAGCAAGCGATGCACCTCAACCCAGAGGGCAACACCGCAACAACCAGAAAATGAGCACAACACAGTTCTGGGAAAACCTCACCTCCACCAGAACCAACAGAGAAGAACTCGGGAGCACCTCACCAGAGTTTGCAACTAGCTAGCACAAAGTCGACAGCAACCACAGATAGGTGTTGCAGTGCTCAACCAGCGGTGCGACATGGCACATAAACATCTGCTTAGCTCGAGCAACGACGTCGATTGAGCAGAGCACAGTGCCCAATGGCGCACAGGCACGCAAGGCCAAACACACAGCCAACAACACATACCCCAACAACAAGGGGACATCTAACAAGGACACACCCCAACAAGAAGGGGACATCCAACAAGGACACACCCCAACAACAAGGGGACAGCCAACAAGGCAAGGACACCTTCTACCGGTTTCGCAGACCACAACCCTGCACTGATGAAGGCCACACCACACGTAGGCTCTCTCAGCCTTCGCGACACACCCACACGGACGCGCAGGTCGACGACGAACCCCAACTGCAGCACGAGCGAAATCGCACCACACTTGCAGCATGCGCACCCAGCAACAGTAGCAACACTCTCCTACAGCTCACACTCGGACCCTGCTGGAAAGCTAGCCACCTGCAACAGAGAGTCCAATGCTCACCTAATAGCTACTCTACACGGACGGGCCAGCAGCGCACTAGTACCTTTCTTTAGGATAGCCATAGTTATTAACTCATTACAAATCTCACTGGACCCCTAAGCTCTGATACCACTGTAACGACTGACCTCCCGGACCCCCGCCAGGGACCCCGAAGGTCGTGTCGCCACCCACGGATCCAAAGACCCGGAAGGGTTAGAATTTAGTCTAGTGAGATAAGCAATGAATTCAAATAACTATAACAAGAAAGTTGTACATTAATAAGGAAATTATGTACAACATGTCCAAATAAAAGTACAGGTACAAAAAGAAGGTGCAGTCCTTAAGGGGCATACCTTGAGGACTTGCAAAAAGGCCACTTTCAACTCACGGTACAAGAGCACTCACGCTCACAACTCACACTGCTGGCAACGCACGGCGTAACAAACCGCCACCACGGCCGTCCGGCAACGATCTCCTGTGATAGCGAGTCCCTACCTGAAGAGAGTAGGGGCTGAGCCTCGCGAACAAGGCTCAGTAGGATTACCAGTCCCTTACCAGCTAGAGGAGCAGGAACTCCAACAACAGCGAAGCAAAACTACTCTACAAAGCAGTAAAGTGAGAAACGCCTACCACAGAGTACTACAAAGAAGCAGAATAGAGTAAACACCATGACCCACAACTAGGTTGGGCCAAACACGACACTCGCAGAACCAGTGGAGTCAACACAATGCGGAAGCAACCCTCGGCACACACCCATCGAGACAAAGAAGCTCACGGAACACCGGAGCAACCACGTGAGACCAAAGTCTCACGACACAAGTACCAACATCTCGGATCTCCACAAGGTCAGGAAGGAACACTAGGTGTCACCACGAGAGACACCGAGCAACCACGTGAGAAACACCGTCTCACCACAGGCACGGCCACCTCAAACCTCCACAAGGTCGAGGGCCGACAAGCAGAACCACCCTGCACCTCGGACAAGCCATGAGGGCAGAGAACTACACACTCCGGTGCCACCACGGACGGCACCAAGGAACGGGTTACAAAAACTGCAATTGGGTGCCTGCACAAGGCACCTCGAGAGAACCCGCAGAGCGAAAACCACTAAACATGGCCCACGAGGCCAAAACTAACCAAACCTACAGACCTAGACACGGCTAGGCTACAACCACCATGCAGGCTAGGGCGATGAGAAACCCAATCTCGAAAACAACGTGAAACACCATCACAGCAAGAGCAACCAAGCCACCGCCACAGGCACCTAAGAAGGGACACACAGTCCAACCCTCTTGCTCGCTAGCCGCTGACTCCTACCTACGACCTCCCTAGGTAGAGTGAGGCTGGCGAGTCACAACAAAGAACACAACCACAAACACCGCAGTCCGTCCGAACTGTGGCCCCACGCCTGACCACCCTACACGGCTCTGAAACCAACGCAGAGCGGGCAGTGAGAAGGACTAGCTGGTCTGCACCGGAAGAGCACCTAAACCACCTCAGAGACCCAGACCAGCTAAGAGAGCTCTACAAACGACTCATGCCACTATCCCCACTGTTTTCCCCTTCTGCTCTCTCAGGTAACGGTAACAACCAGTCTCGCGGACAAGCCCTTAAGTGCCGAGCCGGGTGAAAGAGAACTGGCGGGGCAACCACCACAGAAAACGGCACAGCTGGCTTGTAACCAAGACAAGCCCAGCAGGCACAGGCACGCACGACACCCCTTCTGAAAACCCCCAGAAAGGGCCGTCGACCAACGCCAACACACACAGCACGACCCGAGAATCTGGAACACACCAGACAGAATAGAAACCAACGCTCTTCTAATAATCGATTGACCGACAGGTAATTGATTATTAGACAAACGCGAGTCTCCTAGCACTGCCGCTAGGACACGGCCACGAAGGTATCACCTTCGGTCACTGAACGCAGGGAGGCAACCTGCCGCGTTCCTCACCAGAAGGTCCGGAGGGCAACCTTGCCCTGGGGCACAAGCTGACACGCCAAACGGGCCACGGAAAACACCCGAGGCAAACCAGATCTTGTCATGCCCTCCTCACCCGTCATGATACCATCGCGACGGGAAGGACAACCGCGACAAGCGGGTCGTGCCGGGGACACGCGTCGTGACAACCAAGTTGTCGCGACAAGGCAAAGCGCCACAACAAGCTTGTTGCGACAAGGTTGCGCGTCGCGACAACAGCTTGTCGCGACGGGCAACCGGTCGCGACACGACTTCATTGCGATGGCCACCCCCGCCGCGATAAGGTCACATCCTACAGGGGTGATGCCTCCTCTGATGTCGTGACCCACTCGGCGGTCACGACATCAGCTGGAAGGCAAACCACATGGATGCTACATCCGGGGTCGCCTACACACAACATACAACACAATCACGGGGAGGGGAGCATGGGGAAAGCTTTTAAAGCATGGATTCACACAAAGAGACTCCCAATCACCTGGAATGGAAAGAGTTCTAGAAATCCCTACTGGAGAACGAAGAACCAACCCACAAAGGGGCCTTCACGACACCACAGCTGCCTCCTCCTCGCTCCACGATGACGCGCCAACGCTTGGCACGAGCCGCCACCGCTCCGCCAAGCTCCCACGGCCAGAGAGGAAAAAGGGGAAACCTTCCCCTCCTCGGAGAGGAGGGAAGGGAGAATGGCCAAAGAAGGGAAGGGAGAGCCGACCAAGGCTTTTAGCCTTCTGCCCTCAGAACGCGACGGGGTGGGGCGTCGCGTTACCAACCGTAACGCGACGGCCGCCCACACCGTGACTAGACGCACCCATCCGGGGCTCCGTGACAACCCGACAGGTCAGTCTGCCACGCCTACCACTCTGACAGCGTCAGATGACCAAAAAGTGGAAAGCAGTCGCGACCCGTTGATCGGGCCCGATAAGAGTGCAACGCTGAAAGCGATCGCAACAGGGATGACTGTCATGACGGGCACCTCCATCGCGACATGGCCAGTCATCCCACACACAAACGGAAAGCCAGAAAATCGAGATGTTACATCATAGTCGAAGTTACACCGATTGCTTCATATACATCGATTAGCTTAGAACATTGATTGTCTCAAACATCGATTGTTTGTATCGATTATCTTTTTCATATCAATTGTCTATATCAATTATTTCTGTTTATATCGATTGTTTCTCACTCCGACTTTGATACAGTCGAAGTCTTTCGTACAGTTTACTGGAAGTACTCCGACTCGTCAAAAGTTGAAGTATGATATTGTTGGACTATTGTAGCACTCTGACTCTTTGAAAGTCAAAGTATAACATCAACTTCCTTGATCATCTATACTTAGATGTTTTTTTTAAGTATCTGTTATTACTTTTGTAGAAATGTTAATGTATTCTTAGTGCGATTAATGTTTTAATTCTTATGAACTAAATGAACACATGATGTGCACTATGTTACTTTCTCTGTGTTATCTGAATACTAATAGTTAAATAAGCTTTCTACTTCTCTATTCTTCTGTTTAATGCTTCATGTCATTTATAAATATCAGTTTCATAGTTTATCTTTTTAGAATGCATGTGTCTCTCAAAGACATATGTTAGCATACTTTAAAATATTCAGTTTTCAGATTTTTCGAAAAAGTTCCTTTGCAGCTGTACTGTGCGCCAAGCAAGTGTCCATTCCTCTTGAATGCTCACCTAATCCTGTACAGTTCAAAGGACAGACTGTCTATAAGGAATTGATAGATATCTGTTAAGCAACTAACTGTCCCTTACTTTCTTACAATATTTTATATCTCTCAAAACTAACCTTGAGAAAAGGAAAAGTGAAACGTCGCGGCTGCTCGGATCCGTGTTTAATGGTTCTGGCATGGTGCTCATGGCCAATGTGGGGTCAATGAGCTTTGGTTGTGGCTTTTGGGTCTTGTGTGGGTGTTGTGGGCCTTAAGTTTTAGCCCATATAGCTT
>JACBKR010004743.1:0-27507 GCA_014218235.1 Colocasia esculenta | reverse complement strand
AACAATAGTTTCCATTCGAGCATAGGTATGGCGCCTTTTGAAGCTTTGTATAGGAGACTTTGTAGATCCCCGTTATGTTGGAAGAAGCAGGAGATCAGCATATGGTTGGATTGGAAGTGTTGCAAGAAACATCAACGAAGATCCAGATGATTGTGCAGAGATTGAAGGCATCTCATGATCGTCAGAAGAGTTATGCGGATATGAGGAGGAAAGACTTGGCTTTTGAGGTAGGAGACCATGCTTTTCTCAAGGTGTCGCCAACCAAGGATGTAGTGTGATTTGGAAAGAGAGGAAAATTGAATCCGAGATTCATTGGTCCCTTTGAGATATTGAAGAAGATGGAGAATGCAGCATATCAGCTAGCTTTGCCACCATCCTTGGCAGCAGTGCACCCAGTTTTCCATGTATCCTTGTTAAGAAGGTATGTTCCAATCCGGCTCATATGATTAGTTATAAGCCAGTACAGTTTCACCAAATTTATCCTATGCGAAGCAACCTATAGAGATTCTGGATCGGAAGGTGCAAGAGCTGAGATCGAAGTCCATTCCTTTTGTGAAAGTCTTATGGAGGAAGATCTCGCATGAAGAGGCAACTTCAGAGCTTGAAGAAAGGATGAAGAAGTAATACCCATCTTTGTTTGGTGAGTATTCTAACTCAATTTTCGAGGACAGAGATTATTTTAAGGGGGAGAGGGTGTAGTGCCCTAGAATTTGATTGAACTGTATATTCAATTGTGTATGTGTTTCTACATTTAGTTGTAGTTGTTCTATGTTGACCTTGGCGTCAACATCTACTGACGTTGACTACAGTAAATGGCATGATCTATTGCCGTTTATTGTCTATTGATGACAGGTGATTGTGCCGTTTATTATTTTCTGGAATATTTGATTTTTCGGACAGGAAAGTTGACGACCTAATCGATGGACGTCTACCTCATGGTCGACGACATCATTGGTTGACGTTAACCTGACTTGCTTGTTTTTGCTGTTACCGTTCAGGGCGAGAGATTGTCGGTCGTTTCCATGCATTTATTTGGGAGGTATGGTGCGTTTCTGAACCAAGGGCTAGGATTAGGTTTAGGCAAGGCATAGGGATCTTTATAAGACCCGGTGTGGGCCTTTGGGGGAGATTTCTGCACTCGTTTGGAAGAGAGAAAAGGAAGGCCGAGAGAAGGCTTCCAGAGCTTTGTTCGTAAGATTTGAGGTGTGCTAGACCAAGGAGGATCATCAAGCATCGAGGTCAGAAGTTGTTCCAAGTGGGGGAGCTGTGCTAGAAGCTGGTTTTGGGCGATTGATGTCGGAGAGGAGGACTGCCTTGTTGCCAAGGTGGGCATCTTTGAATCCCTATTCGTCACTCCAGCAGGAGGGTTAGAGGCAAGTGACATGGGGGATCGGTTAAGGATAGCTTGATCTTTAGATTTATTATTTTTACAGATTTTTAAACTATCGAAATAACATGTGGGAAAGGGTGTAAGTTTCATTATTTTATGTGAAAGTTCTGTGTTTTCAGGATGAATGAACTTAACGTCCATATCGACTGCCATTTAGTTTATGTAAACGACAACATCGACCCCGTTGTTTCTTGTAAACGACAACTTTTTGGACGTCTACTATATGTTAACGGCGCTATGTGCCGTCGTCTACTGATATTAACGACAGGATATGTGGACGTTGACTTTGTGTAAACGCCACATATTTGGCCGTTAAGTTTATCAGTGCTGTGTTTTTCTAAAATCTGATCATATTTCCTTAACTGTGATTCATACATGTATGGAATTTTCGGTAAGGTTATATTCGGTATAAGTAAGTGCTGTTAAACTGTGGACAGATCATTAAAATGTTGTATGGACTATGTGTGGTTGTTTTCTTAAGGAGTTCTATATGATTTAGTAAAAGAAAAGTTAAATAGATTCAAGTACGATTCATGTTATAATGTTGTAGCTAGAAACTATACCCAAAAGCCTATTATCAGTCCATATGCCTGTTGTTCATATGTCAACACTTGTTGTTCTCTTGAGTAGGTAAACCTACTCCCTGACATGATTCGACGATAAGATTCTAAACTTTGAGATCAAGTTGGATGTTTCATTTTCTTGGGTTTTGAAGTGACTATACCAACTTGATACACGAATACCACCGTAACTACAATTTTTTTAACTTCTAAATAACTATTATAAGCCAACTTTAACCAGTATGACCTAAATAGCCCAACCACATTCCCATGGTTAATTTGGTATCTGAAAATTGTATTGAATTTCAATATTACAACTAAATAATCTAGAGTACTTTTAGATTCTAATTTTCGACTGGATACACTAGTTCCAATTGGCAGTTCTGATATTTCAATTTGAATACTAGTTTCTAGCATGAACTTCTCATCTTGCATAACTGTGCTACCACTTGAAACTCCAATCATTTCCAACTCTGTTGTGATCCTTATGATACACAACCTTATGCATATGCTTTATCCATGAAACTTTGAATTGCTACATGAATAATTTTCTGAAACATAACTATAAGGAATGTTTACATACTTGTTCGGCTCTTCGGACTCACCTATACTGAGAAGCTTGTACAAATAGGGGCCGATCCAGTCCCTAGGAGGAGCACCCAGATTCGTTTACTGGCCGTACGGAATGATATGGACCATCTGATTTTAGCTCCTGGCATCGGCACTGCTACCTACTTGATTAATGGATATTCTAATATATGTTATTTTTTCCATCAACATGATTCATCTAGTTCGCATTTGTCATGAACAGTCAGTACATGTTCAGTGAACTGCTCAGCAGTTATTACACGTTGATAAATGACGGAATGTCATTACATGCCTGCTACTTGTTATTCTGGCTCAATTTATTGACATATCAGTTTATTCTTATTACTATTATCTAAGCATGGTGCAATGTTCTTACATTTTGATTTGCATTATCTTCCATTTCGTTGAACACTATTATTTGTTATCCTCGTGTGCAACAATTTTCCTTGATTCCAATATCTATTTCCTTGTTATTAGAGGATAAATCCTACTTGACAAGACTTCTCATACCGACTCTTTTTCCAGGTTATCATCGGTCCTAGAAGGTGGGATGATGGGAATTGTCTGCTAAGAGTTCAACCCATGCTATGTCTGCCCTTTTTATTTATAGTTTGAGAATTAGGTAATGCTCTAGTTTTGAAGAATGATAGTTAATTATTTTTATTTTTGGTTTTGACCCTGGGCAATTCCTACTTGAAAATGTTTGAGTTTACTCTTCATTCATGTTCGGTCGTGTCTCAGCACTTATCAAAATATTAAATGGTGGGACGTGACAGACCAAATATGTCTGTCAGCATCCGACAACATTACCGATAGAATATTTCAGTTAGAAATATCCATTGATAATGCCATTTTTTATAGTGTTTGACTATAATAGATGTTTTATATTGTTTGAGTGTGACTGGTGGGATGTTTATCGTATAGGCAGAGGATTCTAAGTTGACAAATATGGGATCATCAATCTGAACACAAGTCAAAAATTGGGGACAAATGAGTCATTTGCACTTGTACAACAAGTAGAGAAGATGTTTTATGTAGACAATAATAGAAAGACAGGATGGATCATTCCTGTTAGAGCATAGTCCTGAGACTATTATAACATGCAGGACTAAGTGCTCGAGAATGACATTGTTGAAGCATATCAAGATAATTTTATTAATGTTCCTATAACTGGACTTATATTTGACGTAGATGTAACTAAAGAATCAATGTGAGAGTTGGAAAATATAGAAAAAAAAATTTTTGCAAGATGTGAATGTATCGATTTAGATTATCTTTTTTACAGAATGTGAATGTACGAATGTAAATTATTATTTTTACACGATGTGAATCTGTGGATGTTCTTTTTTTCATACAGGTTGTGTATACATGTGATATTCTCTTGATATAGTTGAGATACTGTCGATTTGTTTCATAATTATACACTGTTTATTAATATCAATCTTTTCAAATATGAATTCACGCAGTGGATCGCTGGTTCGTAGATCATGAACTGTGGATGATGTGCCAGGTTTTTCATCTCAAGACTCTATTAATGGACATCATTCGGTTTCTTCTCAAGCCCTTGTTCCAACCACTCAGGAGGCATCTTCTGCTACTTCTGTAGCAGGTATATTTTAACATTCAGTAGCGTTGCAATTTATATTTATTTTATTTTTATAAAATCTGATATTTTTCTTTATGTATATATTTTTATATAGAGACACCATCGTGGGGTTGGGGGACCGATCATCAGTGTCCCTCTACAGGTGTCACAGAGAGGAGGATAGAGCCTGGAGATAAGTGGAATGTAAAAGTGATCGGTAGATACAACGTCGGTGAGCAAGGGACAAACTTTATTAGTTGAATGGGCATTGTCATCAAGTTGTATTGTAAAACATGGCAGAATGTTTTTTCAAATTTGCTTGAAGAGACAAAGAATGGAATATTTTGAGATCTTAAGGTAAATAGATTAATATTTAAAGTGGATATTGTGTCACGTCCCAAAGCATGGCAGCGGAAGAGTTATTTAATCGTTGAGACATGAACAGTTGGCAAATAAGCCTCTAGCAAGCAATCACATATAACACAAATAAATTGCTCTAATCATAAACATCAACTCTTTATTTCATTTTGTTAATGAGGACTAGTACATACTCCAATCCAAGATGAACTATAGGACTAAGACTCAATAAAAAAGGAAATTACATAGCATCTCACACCTACTACATTATTATATTCCTCTCATACTCGACTATTGTCCACCCCAGTGTAGTCTTGGTTCTTTACGTCTTCCATATCTTATCTCAGAAATGTTGGAAAGTAAGTAATGAGCGCACTCGCTTAGAGGATTTACATCTTCCAGCAATGATATAAGTACTTAACAGTTAAAGACTTGATTGTATGAACATGATATGTACATGCAATTAAAATGACGGTAGTAACACGTGCATAGTGTATTGATAGCCCACGAATGCGTCGTTACAAAAGTGACTAACAATCTCAAAATTATCGGCCTACACTAATTATTTTGACAATAGTTAAGTGGTGAGAGCCGAGTCGAATCCACGGAGAACTAGATTTTAGAGTTGAAAACGTTGGGTTTTAGTTAAGAAAATAACATGGTGATATTAAAACTAAGTTGTGTTAAATAAATCTAAGCTAAGTAAATAAATAAAGAGAGAGATAGAGAGGGAAGGAAGGAGAACACAAGATACAACTTAAAACTATAATCTATTAACAATAATAAAATGATTAACACAAAGAGTGTATTCTAATCCAAAGCCATTAAGAAATACATTGAAATAAAGAGAATAAGAGAGAGAATAAGAGAGATGGAAGGAGAGAGAAAGAGAGAAGAAAGCAAAGAGAAAGAAGAGAGAGAGAGAGCGATAGAAGAGAGAGAGGAGAGAGAAGAGAGAGACGAGAAAGAGGAGAGAGAAGGGAGAGAGATAGAAGAGAGAGAGCGGAGAGAGAAGAGAGAAAAGAGATAGAGCGGGAGAGCGATAGAGGAGAGAGAGGAGAGAGACGTGAGAGAGAGGAGAGAAGAGAGAAGAGAGAAGCGTGAGAGAGAGGCGAGAGGGATAGGAGAGAGAAGAGAGAGAGGAGAGAGAGAAAATAGGCGAGAGAAACGAGAGAGAGAGGAGATAGAAGAGAGAGGCGAGAGAGAGGAGAGAGAAGAGAGAAGAGAAGAGAGAGAGAGGAGAGAGAGAGGAGAAGAGACGCGAGAGGAGAGGAGAGAGAGAGGCGCGAGCCTCTCTACGTGCATGCATGCACGTAGAGAGGGGAGAGGGCAGCGGCGGGCGGACGCGGCAGGCGGGCTGGGCGCGGGTCGCGCGCGGGGAGGCGGCCGGGGGCTGGGCGCGCGCGCGCGCGGGCGCAGCAGGGGGCCGGGGCAGCGGGCGCTGGCGGCGGCGCGCAGGGGGGCGCTCGGGGCGCGGCAGGGGGCCGGGGCGCGCCTGGCGGGCGGGCGCTGCTGCTGTTCTGTTCCCTGGGAAGAGAGAGACCGGGAGCAAGAGAGGGAGAAGAAGAAAGAGAAAGAAGAAGGAAAGAGGAAGAGGAGGAAGGGGAGATCGCCGGAGGGAGAAGAGAGAAAGTGAGGGGAATAATAGCATGAGAAAGAGAGGGAGAGAGAGAGTTTATAAGTGTTAGAGAAAAGAGAGGAAGGGGGAGAGATTAAGGAAAGAGATTTTTAGAAAATAGGAGAGGAGATTTTTAAAATGAGAAAGTGTTTTGGAAAGAGAGAGAGGGAATATTAAAAAAATAAAGAATCTCTCATTATTCTCTCTTGATCCAATCAATTTATTGGCCCATTTGACACTTCATTTCTTGACCCATTAATCCTGCAATCACAACACAACAGAGATTTTATCATTTCCGCACTTGTAATGAAATGATAACAGAACTTATAAAATTATCAATTATTTGTCAATCAAATGGCACGATTATCATAACAATTATGCAATTATCACACCCCCCAACTTACTCATTGCTAGTCCTTAGCAATGCACATAAGTAATAATTGGGACAAACAAGAGTTTAAAACATATACTTCATGACAAGAAAGTAAGAATGAGAATGCTTGGTCATAAGTATTTCAAGTTCCAACGAGAGTGTCAAAGGCAAATATGTCAGTTCATGTCATTAGACAGTTCTCAAGATACACACAAAATTTCATGATTTTGTATAATCTTTGAGCATTAATAAGAGGATGCATGGGCTTTACTTGTCACTCAAGGATGGTATCAACTCTACACTCCTTAAATTCGATCCTCGAATTACAGGTAGCTTTCACTCTGCCTAATTCTTTTTTTTTTTCATTTACATGGTGCTGCACTTCCCTTCACTGTTTGACGCGAGCCTCAACTCTTACCTTAGGAGCCACATGCCCGGTTACTAAGATCAGGGGCATTTTCCATGTTCTTTTTTTTTCTTTTTTTTCTTTTTTCACTATTACACACATTCACATTTTTGTAGGCAGGTAGCTTTTTCCCCACGATTGGTCGTCAATGGAGTGTAGAATATCAATCAATCAACCTGAATGTTAGGAAAACTCTCATCATCCATTTGAATAGCTCATAATAATACTTTTCTATGTTGATGAAATTTCAAATGTATTTTGAGGAAGATGCAAAAACATAACTAGTTAACTCACCCCTTCAACTCACCACCTTCACAAGTACACACTATGAGTCAAGCTAGAACATGAAATATGAAGCATGAAGCACAATGTAGGGACAAAAATGGAATACAATTTGTCTCTCCCCCAAACTTAAATGACATTGTCCTCAATGGCATAAAAGTAATGACAATAGAATACAGCCAATGTAAGTTAAGAAAGGAGAGATGCAACCTGATGGGTGGTTGCACACTAGCTTTATCAAAGAGAATGGGCCTTCAAAAACCTAGAACACAAGAGAAACGAAGAAATAAGTTAAATATCCTAAAAATATTGGGTGCTCCCAATAAGCGCTAAGTTTAACGTCCTCAGCCAGACACCATGAAGCTCCATAACCAACGAGTTGCATTAAGAATGAGCCACCATGTGATCTGATCCTCCTTTAAGTGCCAGCTCTTGTACCATTGGAGGAAAAGAAGGGATCTATACATACGTGGGCCAACCTGTTGCCTAAGAGAGTCAGAAAATGATAGAGGAAGAATCATGTCTTCAATTAAAATATTCCTCTACACACTTAAGGTCTTCAAATGTATTGAACACTTCAATTTGGACCTTAATTTTTTTCAAATTCTTTTCTTCAACCTCGATTTTAGGATTCATATTCATATTGTTGAGGTGAGAAAGGGTTTGGGTATCATGGATCCTGGAGATTCCACCATATGTCTAGTGTCAAGGAGACCTAATTGTTGGGAATTAGATGCGGAGGCTCTTTAACACAAAGATTTTCATCAATTCCAAGTGGATTTGACCAGTGGCTAATTGCATAATGCTCAAATGACTTTAGCTTTGCCAATGTCAAGGATGGGTGTTAGATCCACATCATCCCCTAAATCATGAAAGTCCCCATTAGAGTTACTGCCAGACAAATTTTCAACTCTTCCTTATCCAAGTAGAATGGTTTATGATGACTCCATTCCATCTCCAAACTCATCTTTTCTTCATCCCCTCCTGGGTTAAGGTCACATCAGACCTAGGAAGGGCAAGAAATAAAGTTTTATCATCATCTAGCTTGTCACTTCCTCTTGTTCTCCCTCCAACTTGAGTTCAACTAACTCCCTAGAGTATTCTTCACAGGTGACATCATGGCTGGCTCTTCTTGGCAGTCAAATTCAGTTGGGTAAAATTTATGGATTGATTTGTAGTACTACCCATCTCCTCTGGATCTGAATACACTCAGTTTGCCAAGTGGACATGTCCATAGTCAAATTAGGCTGTGAAGTTTCAAGTGAAAGTTGGGGGTCAAATTGATGATCAAAATCATGATATTGAGTTTCATAATTGTCAATGATTGAGTTGGTAATTGAATATTTTGCCTCTTTCTGATTTCTATCATTGATCAATTAGAAGGTCAGTTTTGGTAAAAGATTTTTCCAATTCTTGTTGTGGTGGGTGAATGTTTGCTCAAAGACTTGTGAGCTCATAGATTTTTTGTATAGATGCCCAAATTGATCATAAAATAGGCATGATGGTGGGGGAGAAGTATAAATGGACTGCGGATCTGCAGGTTGTCCCCCATCATGGCCTTGATCATGAATATATTCTGAAATTGGGCCCAAGGATGAAAGTTGTGATAGGTGGACTTTGGGCTTGGCCAGAATAGGTTGATCTCTAAGTGGTTAAATGTGGCATTAATTCTCCAGTGGTTGAAGGGTGTGCTTCAGGAGCATTTTTAAGCACACCGCAGATCAATGCCAAAAAATTTTTGATCGAACCATGATATGATTTCGGCACCAAGAAAGGTCCTTGAATTCCCCTTGTGGGTCTTGGTAAAGCAAACTCATTCTGTAGGAGGGACATATTGTTCATCTTTTGAGTAAGAAGTGAGATGGAGGGCCATTGAAAATATTGTGTTTCTGCTTGGGTGAAAGATGGCCGATTATGGAACAAATTAGTATGGGGGGCTGATCTTGGGTAAAATGTGAGAGTTGGGCCACCACAGGGATGTATGTTCATAATGGGCTGACAAGAATTGTGTATTTTCAAAGTAGGCTGGGCCATGTTGAATGAGAGATGAAAATGGTTTGGGCCATGGCTATATAATGTGCTGGGTTGGCCCACATATGATGGTGAATGGGAAAGATGAGACTTTTTTTTTCTCTCTTTTTTATATTTTTTATTTTTTTATTTGTTGTTTTGAAATATTTGATTTTTTTTTTTGTATTTTCACACAAGTTAGCAAACAATTAATCCTATGACACCTATGGTCCCCTAAGATAAAACAATTGATTTCTCACTAATCCAACTGAGGCCTAACTCAAATCCACTCTCAAGTTCGTTAACTGGCCAGGTAAGAGGTGGGAAAGTGGGAGGTTCCCCCTGCTCTCACAGGGACCTAATAAGTAACCACTTGTCCACTTAGGCGGTTGCCAATAAACCTCTAGCCTTAGACACCAGTCTCCAAACTTGATAGTGGGCCCAAGTGGGCTAAGTCTCAAAGCGAACCCTAGGTCAACTTTCTACTTTCTTTTATGGGCTTGGAATGCAAAAGATGCAGGAAGTTTGTGTTGTGGGCTAAGGAAGGGTGATCAAATCCCCACCTTATCTTGTTAAGGAAACTGCCTTAAAAATATTTTAGAAATGATGTGCACCCCACAAAATCAAGCAAGGGGTTTTATGCAAGCATGGCAATGCATGATCATGCTTCTAAAAAAAATTCAGATTCTCACCTTACCTCCCACAATCTTCGACAAGAAAGGAAACTTTTAAAAAAAAAAAGAAATTACCTAAAGATGGAAATCTAAATGGATGCATGTCCTAAAGATGGAAAGTTTCTAATCTTGAAATGACATCTTTTATTGGATTTTCAAAGTGATTGATTTTTTTTAATGAATTATCTAAAACCTGGCAACTAAAAAAAAAGAAACTCAATCAAGAGGGTTTTAAGGGTACTTACCTCCAACGCAATCCCTCGTTCTTTTGGAAAGAAAACAAATAGAAAGAGTGAGAGAGAGGAAGAAACCACCTCACTTACACATTTTTTCTGATTTTTTTGTGCAATTTTCGGATTTTTCTTTCCAAACCAGAACTTTTTACCTACAGATTCAACTTTCAGCGACAGTTTTTGGCAGATTCTTCAGTTTTGCAATTTTCAGGATTTTTTCACTTTTATTTGATACCTACAAAAGAAGAAAATGTTAGCATGATATATACAAATAACACCAAGATTATCAAAACTAAAAATCTAATCCCCGGCAACGGCGCAAAAAATTGATAGCCCACGAATGCGTCGTTACAAACGTGACTAAACATCTCAAAATTATCGGCCTACACTAATTATTTTGACAATAGTAAGTGGTGAGAGCCGAGTCGAATCCACGGAGAACTAGATTTTAGAGTTGAAAACGTTGGGTTTTAGTTAAGAAAATAACATGGTGATATTAAAACTAGTTGTGTAAATAAATCTAAGCTAAGTAAATAAATAAAGAGAGAGATAGAGAGGGAAGGAGAGAACAAAGATACAACTTAAAACTATAATCTATTAAACAATAATAAAATGATTAACACAAAGAGTGTATTCTAATCCAAAGCCATTAAGAAATACATTGAAATAAAGAGAATAAGAGAGAGAATAAGAGGAGATGGAAGGAGAGAGAAAAGAGAGAAGAAAGCAAAGAGAAAGAAGTGAGAGAGAGCGATAGAAGAGAGAGAGGAGAGAGAAGAGAGAGACGAGGAAAGAGGAGAGAGAAGGAGAGAGAGATAGAAGAAGAGAGCGGAGAGGAGAGAGAAGAGAGAAAAGAGATAGAGCGGAGAGAGCGATAGAGGAGAGAGAGAGAGAGAGACGTGAGAGAGAGGAGAGAAGAAGAAGAGAAGCGTGAGAGAGAGGCGAGAGGGATAGGAGAGAGAGAGAGAGGAGAGGAGAAAATAGCGCGAGAGAAACGAGAGATAGAGGAGATAGAAGAGAGAGGCGAGAGAGAGGAGAGAGAAAGAGAAAGAAGAGAGAGAGAGGAGAGAGAGAGGAGAGACGCGAGAGGAGAGGAGAGAGAGAGGCGCGAGCCTCTCTACGTGCATGCATGCACGTAGAGAGGGGAGAGGGCAGCGGCGGCGGACGCGGCAGGCGGGCTGGGCGCGGGTCGCGCGCGGGAGGCGCCGCGGCTGGGGCGCGCGCGCGGGCGCAGCCGGGGGCCGGGGCAGCGGGCGCTGGCGGCGCGCAGGGGGGCGCTCGCGGGCGCGGCAGGGGGCCGGGGCGCGCCTGGCGGGCGGGCGCTGCTGCTGTTCTGTTCCCTGGGAAGAGAGAGACCGGGAGCAAGAGAGGGAGAAGAAGAAAGAGAAAGAAGAGGGAAGAGGAAGAGGAGAGGAAGGGGAGATCGCCGAGGGAGAAGAGAGAAAGTGAGGGGATAATAGCATGAGAAAGAGAGGGAGAGAGTTTATAAAGTGTTAGAGAAAAGAGAGGAAGGGGGAGAGATTAAAGGAAAGAGATTTTTAGAAAATAGGAGAGGAGATTTTTAAAATGAGAAAGTGTTTTTGAAAGAGAGAGAGGGAATATTAAAAAAATAAAGAATCTCTCATTATTCTCTCTTGATCCAATCAAATTTATTGGCCCATTTGACACTTCATTTCTTGACCCATTAATCCTGCAATCACAACACAACAGAGATTTTATCAATTTCCGCACTTGTAATGAAATGATAACAGAACTTATAAAATTATCAATTATTTGTCAATCAAATGGCACGATTATTCATAACAATTATGCAATTATCACACCCCCCAACTTACTCATTGCTAGTCCCTTAGCAATGCACATAAGTAAATAATTGGGACAAACAAGAGTTTAAAACATCATACTTCATGACAAGAAAGTAAGAATGAGAATGCTTGGTCATAAGTATTTCAAGTTCCAATCGAGAGTGTCAAAGGCAAATATGTCAGTTCATGTCATTAGACAGTTCCTCAAGATACACACAAAATTTCATGACTTTTTGTATAATCTTTGAGCATTAATAAGAGGATGCATGGGCTTTTTACTTGTCACTCAAGGATGGTATCAACTCTACACTCCTTAAATTCGATCCTCGAATTACAGGTAGCTTTCACTCTGCCTAATTCTTTTTTTTTTTCATTTACATGGTGCTGCACTTCCCTTCACTGTTTGACGCGAGCCTCAACTCTTACCTTAGGAGCCACATGCCCGGTTACTAAGATCAGGGGCATTTTCCATGTTTCTTTTTTTTTCTTTTTTTTCTTTTTTCACTATTACACACATTTTCACATTATTTGTAGGCAGGTAGCTTTTTCCCCACGATTGGTCGTCAATAGGAGTGTAGAATATCAATCAATCAACCTGAATGTTAGGTAAAACTCTCATCATCCATTTGAATAGCTCATAATAATACTTTTCTATGTTGATGAAATTTCAAATGTATTTTGAGGAAGATGCTAAAAAAATAACTAGTTAACTCACCCCTTCAACTCACCACCTTCACAAGTACACACTATGAGTCAAGCTAGAACATGAAATATGAAGCATGAAGCACAATGTTAGGGACAAAAATTTGAAATACAATTTGTCTCTCCCCCAAACTTAAATGACATTGTCCTCAATGGCATAAAAGTAATGACAATAGAATACAGCCAATGTAAGTTAAGAAAGGAGAGATGCAACCTGATGGGTGGTTGCACACTAGCTTTATCAAAGATAATGGGCCTTCAAAAACCTAGAACACAATAGAAACGAAGAAATAAGTTAAATATCCTAAAAATATTGGGTTGCCTCCCAATAAGCGCTAAGTTTAACGTCCTCAGCCAGACCCATGAAGCTCCATAACCAACGAGTTGCATTAAGAATGAGCCACCATGTGATCTTATCCTCCTTTAAGTGCCAGCTCTTGTACCATTGGAGGAAAAGACTGGATCTATACATACGTGGGCCAACCTGTTGCCTAAGAGAGTCAGAAAATGATAGAGGAAAATCTGTCTTCAATTATAAATATTCCTCTACACACTTAAGGTCTTCAAATGTATTGAACACTTCATTTGGACCTTAATTTTTTTCAAATTCTTTTCTTCAACCTCGATTTTAGGATTCATATTCATATTGTTGAGGTGAGAAAGGGTTTGGGTATCATGGATCCTTGGAGATTCCACCATATGTCTAGTGTCAAGGAGACCATAATTGTTGGGAATTAGATGCGGAGGCTCTTTAACACAAAGATTTTCATCAATTCCAAGTGGATTTGACCAGTTGGCTAATTGCATAATGCTCAAATTGACTTTAGCTTTGCCAATGTCAAGGATGGGTGTTAGATCCACATCATCCCCTAAATCATGAAAGTCCCCATTAGAGTTACTGCCAGACAAATTTTCAACTCTTCCCTTATCCAAGTAGAATGGTTTATGACTTGACTCCATTCCATCTCCAAACTCATCTTTTCTTCATCCCCTCCTTGGGTTAAGGTCACATCAGACCTAGGAAGGGCAAGAAATAAAGTTTTATCATCATCTAGCTTGTCCACTTCCTCTTGTTCTCCCTCCAACTTGAGTTCAACTAACTCCCTAGAGTATTCTTCACAGGTGACTCATGGCTGGGCTCTTCTTGGCAGTCAAATTCAAGTTGGGTAAAATTTATGGATTGATTTGTAGTACTACCCATCTCCTCTTGATCTGAATTACACTCAGTTTGCCAAGTGGACATGTCCATAGTCAAATTAGGCTGTGAAGTTTCAAGTGAAAGTTGTGGGTCAAATGCTGATCAAAATCATGATATTGAGTTTCATAATTGTCAATTGATTGAGTTGGTAATTGAATATTTTGCCTCTTTCTGATTTCTATCATTGATCAATTAGAAGGTCAGTTTTGGTAAAAGATTTTTCCAATTCTTGTTGTTGGTGGGTGAATGTTTGCTCAAAGACTTGTTGAGCATCATAGATCTTTTGTATAGATTGCCCAAATTGATCATCAAATAGGCCTGATGGTGGGGGAGAAGTATAAATGGACTGCGGATCTGCAGGTTGTCCCCCATCATGGCCTTGATCATGAATATTATTCTGAAATTGGGCCCAAGGATGAAAGTTTTGATAGGTGGACTTTGGGCTTGGGCCAGAATAGGTTGATCTCTAAGTGTTAAATGTGGCATTAATTCTCCAAGTGGTTGGAAGGGTGTGCCTTCAGGAGCATTATTAAGCACACCGCAGATCAATGCCAAAAAATTTTTGATCGAACCATGATATGATTTCGGCACCAAGAAATGGTCCTTGAATTTCCCCTTGTGGGTCTTGGTAAAGCAAACTCAATTCTGTAGGAGGGACATATTGTTCATCTTTTGAGTAAGAAGTGGAGATGGAGGGCCATTGAAAATATTGTGTTTCTGCTTGGTGAAAGATGGCCGATTATGGAACAAATTAGTATGGGGGCCTGATCTTGGGTAAAATGTGAGAGTTGGCCCCCCAGGGGATGTACTTTCATAATGGGCTGACAAGAATTGTGTATTTTCAAAGTAGGCTGGGCCATGTTGAATGAGAGATGAAAATGGTTTGGGCCATGGCCTATATATGTGCTGGGTTGGCCCACATATGATGGTGAATGGGAAAGATGAGACTTTTTTTTTCTCTCTTTTTTATATTTTTTTTATTTTATTTGTTGTTTTGAAATATTTGATTTTTTTTTTTGTATTTTCACACAAGTAGCACAACAATTAATCCTATGACACCTATGGTCCCCTAAGATATAAACAATTGATTTCTCACTAATCAACTGAGGCCTAACTCAAATCCACTCTCAAGTTCGTTAACTGGCCAGGTAAGAGGGAAAGTGGGAGGTTCCCCCTGCTCTCACAGGGACCTAATTAAGTAACCACTTGTCCACTTAGGCGTTTGCCAATAAACCTCTAGCCTTAGACACCAGTCTCCAAACTTGATAGTGGGCCCAAGTGGGCCTAAGTCTCAAAGCGAACCCTAGGTCAACTTTCTACTTTCTTTTATTGGGCTTGGGAATGCAAAAGATGCAGGAAGTTGTGGTTTGTGGGCTAAGGAAGGGTGATCAAATCCCCACCTTATCTTGTTAAGGAAACTGCCCTTAAAATATTTTAGAAATGATGTGCACACCACAAAATCAAGCAAGGGGTTTTATGCAAGCATGGCAATGCATGATCATGCTTTCTAAAAAAAATTCAGATTCTCACCTTACCTCCCACAATCTTCGACAAGAAAGGAAACTTTTAAAAAAAAAAAGAAATTACCTAAAGATGGAAATCTAAATGATGCATGTCCTAAAGATGGAAAGTTTCTAATCTTGACATGACATCTTTTATTGGATTCAAGTGATTGATTTTTTTTTATGAATTATCTAAACATGGCAACTAAAAAAAAGAACTCAATCAAGAGGGTTTTAAGGGTACTTACCTCCAACGCAATCCCTCGTTCTTTTGGAAAGTAAAACAAATAGAAAGAGTGAGAGAGAGAAGGAAACTCACCTCACTTACCATTTTTTCTGATTTTTTTGTGCAATTTTCGGATTTTTCTTTCCAAACCAGAACTTTTTACCTACAGATTCAACTTTCAGCGACAGTTTTCTGGCAGATTCTTCAGTTTTGCAATTTTCAGGATTTTTTCACTTTTATTTGATACCTACAAAAAGAAAGAAAATGTTAGCATGAATATACAAATAACACCAAGATTATCAAAACTAAAAATCTAATTCCCCGGCAACGGCGCCAAAAATTGATAGCCCACGAATGCGTCGTTACAAACGTGACTAACCATCTCAAAATTATCGGCCTACACTAATTATTTTGACAATAGTTAAGTGGTGAGAGCCGAGTCGAATCCACGGAAACTAGATTTTAGAGTTGAAAACGTTGGTTTTTTAGTTAAGAAAATAACATGGTGATATTAAAACTAAGTTGTGTTAAATAAATCTAAGCTAAGTAAATAAATAAAGAGAGAGATAGAGAGGGAAGAGAGAACACAAGATACAACTTAAAACTATAATCTATTAAACAATAATAAAATGATTAACACAAAGAGTGTATTCTAATCCAAAGCCATTAAGAAATACATTGAAATAAAGAGAATAAGAAGAGAATAAGAGAGATGGAGGAGAGAGAAAAGAGAGAAGAAAGCAAAGAGAAAGAAGAGAGAGAGAGCGATAGAAGAGAGAGGAGAGAGAAGAGAGAGCGATAAAAGAGAGAGAGAGGGAGGAGAGAGAAGAAGAGAGCGGAGAATAGAAGAGAGAAAAGAGTAGAGCGAGAGAGCGATAGAGGAGAGAGAGAGAGAGAGACGTGAGAGAGAGGAGAGAAGGAGAAGAGAGAAGCGTGAGAGAGAGGCGAGAGGGATAGGAGAGAGAAGAGAGAGGAGAGAGAGAAATAGGCGAGAGAAACGAGAGAGAGAGGAGATAGAAGAAGAGGCGAGAGAGAGGAGAGAGAGAGAAGAGAGGAGAGAGAGGAGAGAGAGAGGAGAGACGCGAGAGGAGAGGAGAGGAGAGGCGCGAGCCTCCTCTCGTGCATGCTGCACGTAGAGAGGGGAGAGGGCAGCTCGGTCGGGACGCGGCAGGCGGGCTGGGCGCGGGCGCGCGCGGGGAGGCGGCCGGGCGGCGGGGCGCGCGCGCGGGCGCAGCAGGGGGCCGGGGCAGGTGGCTGCGGCGCGCAGGGGGGCTGCTCGCGGCGCGGCAGGGGGGCGGGCGCGCCTGGGGCGGGCGCTGCTGCTGTTCTGTTCCCTGGGAAGAGAGAGACCGGGAGCAAGAGAGGGAAAGAAGAAAGAGAAAGAAGAAGGAAGAGAAGAGGAAGGGAATCGCCGGAGGGAGAAGAGAGAAAGTGAGGGAAAATAGCATGAGAAAGAGAGGGAGAGAGTTTATAAAGTGTTAGAGAAAAGAGAGGAAGGGGGAGAGATTAAAGGAAAGAGATTTTTAGAAAATAGGAGAGGAGATTTTTAAAATGAGAAGTGTTTTTGAAAGAGAAAGAGGGAATTTAAAAAATAAAGAATCTCTCATTATTCTCTCTTGATCCAATCAAATTTATTGCCCATTTGACACTTCATTTCTTGACCCATTAATCCTGCAATCACAACACAACAGAGATTTTATCAATTTCCGCACTTGTAATGAAATGATAACAGAACTTATAAAATTATCAATTATTGTCAATCAAATGCACGATTATTCATAACAATTATGCAATTATCATGTATCATGCAAGATAGTATGATCAAGAGATGTAAAGATCAGTCTAGCAAGAAGGTTTTATTCAAGATCTCAAGATAGAGTGAACAATGATCTAGCAAGATGGTAACAAGCAAGAACAAGATATCATGTAACAAGATTCGTGTCCCGTCCTGAGAATTACGCAGCGGATATTAATCGGATAATTCGAGTCGATATCCCAAGACGTGAACAGTCGGCAAATAAGCCTCTATCTAGCACGCACTAAGTGTATAACAACACAACATCATCATAGGGCCCAAATATTGAACTCAATGGAAATTGTATTCAAATCTCATCTCATTGTATCAAAGTGGAAACTAATATAACTCTTTAACTATGGTGTAACAGGACTAAGACTCAATAAAAGAAAAATTACATATTCCTCACTTCCTACTACATGAATCTAACACTCAAAGAAAACTAACTTTAGCTAGACACATAGTTGGAATGCTCATCACTCGGACGCATTCCCATCCTCCACTTGCTCCTCCTCTTGAATTTCATAGTCACCTAGAAGGTTAAAAGTAGGGAATGTATATTCAATGTGCGGGCATCATATAAGTGATTAACTATAGAACTTGGTAAGCACGATGACCATCATGATATTATGTACGAATAAACTCATTAAAACATGATACATGAAACAAGCTAGATAGAGTGATCATGTAGAGCAAGATGTAGAACGATATAATGAGCAAGAGATTATCAATAGTGAGGCATGTAACAAGCACGCAAGATATCACTTTAAATTGCAATAAATGCAGGATGACCATATCATGTAAGCAAGCGAGCATGCATGAGCACGATCATGTAACACTAATCAGGCACTAGACACTAATGTACACCAAGGAAAGATCCACCTTGAAATGCACACTAGGACACGTGTATGTGGTTATTGTATCTAGCATTCAACACGCAAGTACTCCCAGCACAGATGCAACGCTAGTAATCATTATACCCTATGGTTAACAATATTTATGACTCTCCATCATTGGGGCTAGACTGGAGCCCTTGGACACTCGCCGTGCCCGATCAACATCTCATTTCAATTTTATATGTAGATACCCACAGCCATTAATGGCCAATAAGAGTTTCAAGATGTAAGCATGTGTAACGTCATGTTCATGATGATGATGAGAACAGTAATAAGTAATTGTGAACATGATTTCATGATACCATAGTTAAGAGATAATTTTGGTAGCATAACGGTACCTTTATACTTAGTTCACTCTTTACATTAATGGCTTAAGTCCAGATTACAAATTACACTCACGAGAACAAGAGAAGAGAGGAAGTGCACGCTATCTCCAAGGAACTTCAATGGTACAACCAACTCGGTCTCCATGAGGGAATCCACATAGTACGGAGATTTACGGAGGTCTTAGAGAATAGGTCGCTAGTCTACCGATACGGAATGACTGATAGAGAGCTTCCAAATCCCCAGAAAGGCTACCTAGATGTGCAAGTGTGTAGTGATGTATGCATCTCAATCCACAATTCACCGATTTCAAACTTGCGGAAAGCATTTAACAGGATAACATGAGATGAAACTATGCACTTTAACTAAACATTGATTGCAATATTTTAAGATGGCAATTATCATCTTAAACAAGTTAGAATAGTAAGAAGAGTAAATCGCTAGTTGCATGAATGGTCACGTCGTTAAAGAGCAATTAGAATAACATTCGTGTAATTATAGCTTTTAATAGGTTATTACTTTTAAGCCATTAAACAGACTTCATGAAATGATCAGAACCGAGACATGCAAATCATGCACTTAATACCATGTTAAACAGTCCTCGAGTAAGCCTTAAAATATGTGTCCTACATAGTGGACGCACTTCATAACGCAGTGCATAGTCAAAACAGGCAAAACTATGAAGAAGGTAAATCGCATCCACCTAGGTGGCCGCCATTTGATGTGAATCACGTCGGGGGAACCCAACACGTTCATGAAAAATTGTTAAAATGGCAATGGGTGGGAAAGCCGCCTGAATCGCGTCAGGGTATACCGCTGCGGGTCAGATATGCACAGACTCCCACGCGGCGCGAAGTCTCACGCGGCCCGTTGACTAGTCAGCGTGAGAATAGTGTCGGATCTCGTGGTCGCGATTTACTAAATTGCATCGGCCAAGGTCAACGTGATACCAGTCGCTAGAATCACGTCGCCTGGTCCGGACGCGGCTCAAACCTCAGCCCGAAAATGTAGAAAACTCATAAACATAGGGCTCAATCCATGCAATGCATATATCTTCCAAACTAGGGCTTTTGGGTCAAAAGTGTCAACATGAAAGTTTTGGGAACATGGAATTGGAGAGAACAATGATTTTTAAATAATTTAAAACGGCCTCGGGATATGTGATAATTGATAAGAACGTAAAAAGTCCCTAACATGCGCGACTTTGGCAAAACGCCCATAACTCAAGATGTACTTATTGGAATTCGATGAAACCAATTGGAAATGAAGCTAGACTTGATGCTCTAAACATTGATATATTATTGTTAAATTTTGGCTCAAAAAAATCTACCTTCTAGGTTGGAGAAGTCACATTTTTCTAGAAACCGGTTCAGACCACTGGAGGAGAATGCTTACTGCACCCGATCCACTGAATGAAAAATTGTCAAACCAATGGGATTAGGAACTAACTTGACCCTCTTTCCAGTGGTATAAGTCTTGCACGATTTGGTTTAGGTTTGGCCTACCTTTGGTCGACTCCAAGGAGAGATATCTACACAGGTTGATGCAAAACGCAGCGGGGAATTAGAAGGGTTTGGTGTGCTTGATCTCCTGCTCCCCATCTGCCAAGAGCTCCTCCACACGACCCCAACAAGATGTATAACTAGTCCCCTAGGGTTTGGTGGAGAGTATTTATGCATCTATGGCTTTTGCAAGTCATATTGCAACAAGGAGAGAAGAGTTGCAGTTTTAGCATGCCCTCTCCATGTTTTGAAGATCTCTTCCCCCATTGGAGTGTCTTGGCCATCAAGCAACCTCCAGGGATGGCTAGGCACAAATTTTGTTTTCCAGGAGAGCATTATTGCACCCAATTCTACCCTAATTGCCTCCTTCCATTTTTAGCTTATTTAGGGTTGCGAATTTATGGGTATTTTCATGCTCCATTTGATTTTGGACCAAAAGTAATCCATTGGCCCAATATCGATAGTGGTTCTCAATATATACTATTGGAAGTCTCTCCAACATTTTTATTTAATTTATGATCATGTTATATTCCCGTGTTAACGATTTCTCGACTTAGTTTTCTAATTTGGATAATTTGTCACAATGTGACATATACTTGGTCAATCGGATTTTTCGTTGCATGAATTTCTTCATAGAACATTTAGGAATAGTGTTGAGGTTGATTTATAATTTTCACAGAATTTTTGATACGTTCTTAAACATACGACAATGGTACGTATGTTTTAATACTATGTTATTATGGAAATCATTTATTTCCATTTATTCAAATTTTTATGTAATAAATTTTCCGCGGTGCTACAATTGGCCATTTCACTAGCTAGAAAGTAAGCACGCACAAGCAAAAACTTTTAACATGTAACAGTAATCAGGCATGAAGACATTAATGTGCACTAAGGAATTATGCCACCTTGGAATGCACACTAGGACACATGTATGCCTTGGTCAACGGGTCACTAGTCCGGCAGAAGGAATATCTGACGAAGAGTTCACCACAAGCCAAGAAGGGGCTTTCTTATCATGCTAGAGTGCATAGGCATGCCGCGCGTGAGAATCGCTCAAGTGCGTGTGTGCAAATCCGATTATGGAAAGTCCAATTATGACAAGTATCATGAGTACATGGTAAGAATGTGAACAATCGGCAGGTAAAGGGCATGATCATTAACTTAAGATCAATTAAAAATCATGTGAACATGTTTTAACTTTCATATGGGTTGATAAATGCATGATAAGACTTTCTAGAACCCTTAGAATAGATCAAACTCACACATGCAAAGAACAACACAAAACAACGGAAACCAAGACATGTGCCCTTTAGAAGGCAAATGCAGTCCCATCTCTTCACTTCCTCAGGTAATACCACATTGATTTCTTATTCAAATATCACATACGAATATACCATCTTGAAGCCCTTTCAATAAGAATCCACAAAGAAAATGGCTTCTCAATCATAGGTCTATATAAAAAGTTATGGCCGGTTAACTGGACATAGGTAGAAGGCGACACATTTTCTGTCGCCTCCTGAAGATGAAGGCGACAACCAACTTGTCACTTCTGCAAAAGATCATAAAACTGTCTTAATTTTTGTATGGGTCAAGACCATGATGTTGTCGCCTTCTGGTAGCGACGTGTAGACCAGTCGCCACCTTAATATGACGTTTGGTTGTCTTTTCTACCTATTTCCAACTCTGACTTGGATTGGATTTGACACAGGGAAGTTTGAAAATGAAAACGAATTCTAGAGTGATCCAAAAGATGAAACCACCTATTTTCGTTAGAATACTTCCTACACTTTCTACAATAACAAGTAATCGAGAAATAAAAGTCGTTTGACTAGGTAATAAGATATTTTGTGACTGTCTATGTGAATCTGACACAGTGATCTTGTATGGGCTAGTACTCTCTATACAGGCAACAAAAATTGGGGAAACTAGTGTCAAATGAAACTAGACTCATAGGTAACAAGTTCTATGTTGAATTCTCAATCTGAAAATGACTCCACAAAAAGACATAGAACTCATACGACAAGTCAGTATTTAATCAAGATAGCACAATGTTATGATCATACCAGATTTAATTTGTAAAACCCACGTGATAAAAATTGGGGAAAATGGTAAGAACATGATCTATACACATGTATGCAAGCATGAACAAGTTTAATTAGAGTTTGGCATGGAGATGACCTACCTTTTGGGTTGAATCAAATTCGTTTTTCAGAAAGCCCTAGTTTTGACTGCTTGGAGAAGAACGCCTAATACTCACGATCTACTAGATAGAAATTGGGAAAAATAGTTCCATAAGAAACTAGACTCGTAGATCTTTACAGGGATATATGGTTTGCATGGTTTGGTCGAGTTTTACAACCTTTGGTGATGATCTAGGGAGGCCTCGTGTGCAGGTCACAGATGAAGAAGAGCACGTGTTGTTCTTGCTCAAGCATCCTCCTTGCGTTTCCCAGCCTCCAAAGACTCCAAGCACGACCTTAGCAACCCTAGAGGTCATCCATGGGAGAGAGGGGGTTTATTTAAAGAGGTATGGGTCTATACTTACCTAATTAAATTAGGAAACTATTGGGTACAAATTTGGTGTATCCTTCCCTCAATAAAGGATTTCCCTCCCCAATTCATCATGGGAAGCTTATGGAACCTCCCTTAGGTGGTAACCATGAATTTGGGCTTGGTTTGAAGTCCAATGGTGGTCTATTGGGTGAGAATTTACCCTATCATGGTCCATTAATGAACATGTCTGAATTTCAGATTATTTTCTTAGCATGAATTATTCTGTAGCCCAAAAGACTTCTTTTGGTTCAATTATTTCATTGGGTTGTCAATACCCATTGTTTTAAGTCCATCTATGATTTTTATTTTATCTTTGGACTAACTTAAGTACTGGTAATAGTATTATCTGACTTCCTCCCTAATTACGATAATAAGTCA
This sequence comes from Colocasia esculenta, assembly GCA_014218235.1. NCBI lineage: Eukaryota > Viridiplantae > Streptophyta > Magnoliopsida > Alismatales > Araceae > Colocasia > Colocasia esculenta. Next base: position 4,547 of record JACBKR010004743.1, on the reverse strand, counting down.
CAAAACGCTTTAAACTCGGCTAATTCGATTTTTCTTCGCTTGAATTTCTTTGTGGGTCATTAGAGAGATTGTTTAGAGTTGAACTATAATTTATGGAATTTGTCCATGTGTTTCCGCATCCGTTATAATGGTACGTATGTGTTTTCTAATTCGAGAATATTAAATTATTATTTTTAATTTATTCTAATTTTTAAATTAATGAAATTTTTGAGTTGCTACATATTGTGTATTTGTGAGATATTGAAATTGGATTTGTAATATATATGTAGATGACCTACCGATGGGACCAGACTCCACAGAGGGATAAGAGGTGTTATAGCATATGACAGCCATGCACAAAGGCTAGCGTGGGATGTTGAAGTCCAAAGTATGTCATTTTTTAAAAGTAATGTGTCATTGAAATTTAATTTTTTTTGTATCCTGATAATGAACAATTTATTAACTTTGTAATTATCATTTTATAACATTATAAGGGCAAGACTTTTGAGAATGTTGTTAAATTTGTTCCACCTGGTGTTGATCCATCAGATTTGCGAACAATGTGTGAGAAATGTAACACAAGGGAGGAGCAAGTAAAATAATATGATTTAATTGCATATAGTACTTATGATTTTTTATTTGATATTTCATGAAATATATTTATTGTCATCTTCTTTATATGATATTTTCCGTGCATAACGACAGAATTGTGCCGATCAGTGTATGACATATTGACGAGGGCAAACGAGTATATATCAATTGAGAGATGACTTTGTAAGTTTTTCATTTTACTGAATGTAATTTTCACATTCTCTATTGATTATTTTATCTTACTTCATGATTATACAATTAATTTTAACAGGTGAAGACTCATCAGTTTGAGCCCAACCGCATGGAGATTTTTAGGGTGGGGATATGTAAAGACCACCCTGACAGTACACAACAGTGGTTTGATGATGAAAGCAACGATCGTTTTGTAAGTGTATCTATCTTACATAAAATTCTTAATAAATTAGTTTATAATAAACATTATTTATTAATAAAATATTTTTTTATGTAGGAGAGGATGACTTAAATGACGACTTCTGGCCTCATAAGTGATGATGTCGTCGCTCCCGTTTCAGCCGATGATGCCTTCATAGCTATCATGGGACGAGATAGACCTGATTGTGTTTGTTTCATGGGTAAAGCTGAGACGCTTGGCAGTTGGTACGGGAGGGGGGAGGGATCGAGCTCCTCAAGCAGCTACCACACTCAAGTACAGCAACTGTAGCAGCAGTTGCAGGATCTACGTGAGGAGAGGAGCAGAGATAGAGGATATGCACAGTCAGATGTTAGAGATGCGAGCGCTCATGCAGTGAATGATTGGTCAGCCATGACATGTGCCTCCTCCTACTCATGAGAAGACTGTTGAGTCTGTTGATAATTATGATGATGATGATTAGATTGTTATAGTTTATGAGATACTTTGTATTATTTTTTGGATGATTTGTTTATGAATTGTCGTGTACAAATACCTCCCTCAGAGTGCCATAGATATAAATTGTCTCATCTTGCTGGCTTTCTTAGCGCCAAGGCAAATGATCCATATAAGAGGGTCCATTCTGAGCCTAGTGACACTTTTCTTGATGTGTAAAGTATTCCAACCATAGACACATATAAAGAAGAAAATCATAATAAAATAATTGTTAATGAATAATTGTGTACATTAAACTTTACACAATCCCATAGTCCTAATATGAGTTACAAATACCTCCCTCGGGATCTATTTAGTTGGTGGATCTGTCAACATATGACTTGTTAAAATGTGCCTGAGAACCACTAACTTCTTATCAACTAAATCCCGAATGTGGTGATAACGATGTCAATGTGCTTGGTTCGTCCATGGTACTTTGGGTCCTTAGTATAGGCCAAGGCCGATGCGCTATCAACATACAACACCACCGCCTCCTTAGATAAATGTGTCATGGCCAACTGCTGTAGACAACATTGCAACAAACAGCCTCTTGACATGCAGCTGAACAAGCCACATATTCTGATTGCATGGTTGATAAAGCGATGCACATTTGTTTCTTGCTACACCAAGAAATGACCTCTCCACCTAACATAAACACATAGCCTGAGGGGATTTCCGCTCATCTTTATCACCGACCAATCTGCATCGTTGTAACCTCTCAATCTTAAGTCACCTCTATTGTAACATAAGACAAGATCCAAAATACCATGGAGATATCAAAAAATTCTCTTGATTGCTTTCCAATGAACAAGATCGGGATTACTTTGATAAGGACTAACAAAACCAACTGCAAAGTTAATGTCTTTGCCGTGTACATAACATGTCGTACATCAAGCTCCCTATTACAACGACATATGACACTTTAGACATTTCCTTCTTTTCCTTATCAGTTTGTGGACATTGACTGATACTTAAAACACAACTCTTACCAATTGGAGCATTGTTGGGTTTGGAATAATGCATCTGAAATTGCTCAAGAATTTTATTTATGTAAGTCTCCTGTGACAAACACAGAAGTTCATTCGAGCAATCTCTCGTAATTTTTATTCCTAGCATATAATTTGCTTCACCCATGTCTTTTATCTCAAAGACAAAAGACAACCATTCTCGAGTGGATTAGATAGATTCTATGTCATTTCCAGCCAATAAAATGTCATCAACATATAATGACAAAATAAGGATCTTTTCCACCGTACGTTTAACATACACACAGTGGTCTTGTTCAATCATCTCAAAACCAAATGAGATAACTGTTTTATAAAATCTAAAATACCACTGTCTAAATTATTGTTTGAGGCCATAAATGGAACGTCTATGACGACAAACTTTGCGCTCTTGTTCCTTTGCCTCAAAACCTTCTTGTTTGAACGATATAAATTTCTTTGTCTTGTTCTCCATTGAGAAATGTTGTTTTAACATCGATATGAAAAGTTCCAAGTCTAAATGTGCAACTTTGGCTAGAATAAGGCGAACTGATGTGAATCTCATCACTCGGGAGAATGTCTCATCAAAACCTATGCCCTCCTTTTGAGTATATCCCTTCACCACAAGTCGTGCTTTGTATTTTTTGATCGATCCATCCGCCTTGCATTTGACTTTGAAAATCTATTTGTTTCCAATAGCCTTATGCCCTAGAGGGAGATCGACAAGTTCCCAGACATGATTCTTACTCATAGAGTCCAACTCATCTTGCATTGCTTCCTTCCACTCTTTACTAGCAGATGATGTTAACATTTCTTTAATAGAAGTAGGCTCATCTACATGAGAGATATGACAGCCATGCACAAAGGCTAGCATGGGATGTTGAAGTCGAAAGCAAGTCATTTTTTAAAAGTAATTTGTGATTGAATTTCTTTTTTTTTTGTATCTTGATATGAATAATTTGTTAACTTTGTAATTATCATTTTGTAGCATTATAAGGGAAAGACTTTTGAGGATGCTATTAAATCTATTCCACCTGGTGTTGATCTGTCAGATTTGCGTACAATGTGTGAGAAATGTAACATAAGGGAGGAGAAAGTAAAATAATATGATTTAATTGCATATAGTACTTATGATTTTCTATTTGAGATTTCATCAAATATATTTATTATCTTTTTCTTTATATGATATTTGTCATGCATAACAGGCAGACTCGCGCCCATCAAAGTATGACATATCGACGAGGGCAAATGAGTATATATCAATGAAGAGATGACTTTGTAGGTTTTTCATTTTACTGAATGTAATTTTCACATTCTCTATTGATTATTTTATCTTACTTCTTGATTATACAATTAATTTTAACAGGTGAAGACTCATCAGTGTGAGCTCGACCTCATGGAGATTTTTATGGTGGGGAAATGTAAAGACCTCCCTGACGGTACCAAGCGGTGGGTTGATGATGAAAGCAGTGATCGTTTTGTAAATGTATTTATCTTACATAAAAGATTCTTAATAAATTAGTTTATAATTAAATATTTTTTATTAATAAAATAAATTTTTTATGTAGGAGCTGATGACTTAGATGACGACTCCTACCCTCTAGAGTGATGATGTCGCTCCCATTTCAGCTGATGATGCCTTCATAGCTATCATGGGACGAGATAGACCTGACCGTGTTCGTTGCGTGGGTAAGGTTGAGACGCTTGGCAGTTGGTATGGGAGGTGGGAGGGATCAAGCTCCTCAAGCGGCTACCACACTCAAATGCAGCAACTGCAGCAGAAGTTGCAGGATCTACGTGAGTAGAGGAGCAGAGATCACCAGGAGATAGAGGATATGCGCAGTCAGATGTTAGAGATGCGAGCTCTCATGTAGTCATTGGCTGGTCATCCATGACATGTGCCTCCTTCTGCGCATGAGGTGACTGATGAGTCTGCTTATAATTATGATGATGATGATTCGATTGTTATAGTTTGTGAGATATTTTATATATTTTTTTAATAATTTGTTTATGATATTTGATGTTTATGATTACTTTCAGATAATTTGTGTCATGCTATCATTTTTATTTTAGATGGAGTTGAAGATAAGTTGACGGTTAGATATCCTCTATTTTCTGTAGTGCCAACT
>JACBKR010004742.1:0-22044 GCA_014218235.1 Colocasia esculenta | reverse complement strand
TCACTTGTAGGTTCTCTATCTATATCTTGTTGCAACTTGCCTTTACTCTTATACAGACCTTCATGTACTAGCCATTGCTTCAGGTTTGTTGGATATAACCATTGGAGTTCGAACGTTGAGCTATAGGCCACGCATACATGTTCCAATATTCTTCTTTGACTTATTTGTCCAACCGATGCACCTTGATTACTTAGGAGAAAGACTTTGTGCACTTTCAAAAGTGCACAAAGTGCAATCCACATGGCAACTAACCATGTGGCACCATCCACATGGGTTGGTAGCCCATGTGACACCCGAAAAGTGGTGCCACAAGGGCTAGTTGCCCATGTGGATTGGACTTTGTGCACTTTTGAAAGTGCACAAAGTCTTTCTCTTTACTTAGATATCAAGTAAGGTTGCCCATGTCTCTATCTGTACAAAAGTAAGTACCAAGAAATACTAGACTAGGGTCTAGACATTAGAGTTAGATATCCGCAATAGTGGCAGGATTTTAAATATTGACATTTATCTATTTGCATGATATACCTAGTGTGAACATAAGTGATAGTATGAAAAGGCAATCATTCCAGGCAAATAAATGTACTTATAAGTACGTCATCTGTCTAGAAACAAAGGAGTCGGTACTCGCAATAACTTTATCAGAAGTCAAATAGCAAGTTGCAAACTAGTCAAGTATTTTAAAATACAGGGATTCTTAAACAACAAATAAATCGAACATATTATTAAGTAAGAAAAACATTTACTTGAGTGAAGCTACTTTGATTTATAGAAGTTCATGAAGTTCGAATCGAAGTGACTTTCGTTCAATCGAAGTTATCTTCGTCGAATCGAAGTGACCTTAGTATAATCGAAGTGCTCTGATTAATTGTTTTGTTCTTGTAATTGAAGTGATACTTCTTACAATCGAACTTGTACTTAGTGAAATTGAATTGAGCACTTCTTCATATAATCAAAGTGTTTTTTTCATATAATCAAAATAACATTTAGTGAATTTTGAGTGCTTTGACTCAGTCTGATATGACTAAAATAGAAGTGGGTTAATAAAAAAGTTGAGTCCACCTGAAATTAAATTCTTTTCATAAAATACTTGTCATTATCAAAATATCATTTATTATCAAAATACTTTTGTCATTTATCCAAATTTAGGATTAATATGTAATTATAAAGTAATTTTTTTTTTTTTTGCATACATGTTCCAACAAGAGGAGATAAATCTATGGCAAAAGTTATTTACTTTAGGGTGGCTGTATAAGTTAAAGTTATCCATAGATAAAGTGTGAAGGAGCACGTCGTTCAAACCCGTTAACTTGATAACGAGCTTGATCCGACTCTATCTCCCGCGCGAACAGGCCGAAGCCTCACCAGGGATATCAACACTCATGTTTGTGGAAATATAAAAGAACACATGAATATATATAAGATCAAACATCTCACACATATTTACAAAAGGATTACATAGCCAACTTTCAACAAAAGTCAAACTCAAGTACAGAAGCCTGGGGCATTCCCCGGGACATAACAAAAGAAAATTACACTGCTAGAGACGTGAACCCAACACCACTTTGATGCGACTCCAAATTAGAAGACGGATGTGAAACCTCCTGCTCTCCCTCATCTGAAAGCATTAAGGGGTGAGCCTCACGAATCACTGGCTCAGTAGGGAAATTCTCTCAAAAGTTGTAAACCACAAAACACAAGAGTAGTAGGAGTAAAGCACAGTTATTTATAACTAGCAACCCAACTGAGCATGGAACTATAACCACTATGCTTAAATAAAATTAAGCTAATAACAGGATTTCAACTTTCATAAATAAACGGCAACCATGCTCAGAAGTACGAGCTAAAGAAGGGTAATGCCAAACACGAGTCACAAAGACTGGTTTCACGACACCAGCTACAGACCCGGACAAACAACACAGGTCTACCTCTCAGCCTCGTAGCCAAGGACGAAAGGTCCAGCTACCGCTCCACCACAACAGAACCAACAAACTGTGGAAACCAATACTCACCACAACTGCAGCTCACACGGCTACAGCTCCATGCTTGGCACCTTTAAGGACTCTAGCCCGAGCTCCTTAAAGTGAGGCACTGGAAAAAGGACTAGTTGGGGACCAGTAAGTCTACCGGTGTCCGTCCCCCAACCAAGAGTGCGCTACAAGCGATTAAAGATAACCACAAAACACAAGTCGTTGTCCCATTGTTGTCTTTCCCTCAGTTGGACATACTACTCAAGCTACGAAGTGAGGGTGTCCAAGAAAATGACACAGACCCTAGCGGTACACAAGTACCAGGACAAGACCCCGAGCACTATGTGCCTGGCTCACAGAGAACCTGGGGTACCCGACTCGAGAGGTAACCACGGGTGGCATCATATACCTGACTTGCCTCGCACGCACAACCACACAAATTCAATAATTCCACTTACCACAAGTGCCAATGCACCGCCTAATAACCACTGCATGCAAACCAATACTTATACGAACCCATAAATGAAAGCAACTCATAGTACCATGCAGACAAACCAGGGCTCGAGTAGCAGTCATCTAAATCGCGACGGACACAGAGGTCGCTTTTGATGACTGAATCACGACGGACCCAACCGTCGCGTTACAGACTGAAATGCGATGTCTGGATCCGTCGCATTTCAGCTGTAGAAACCCTACCCAAAATCCCCCTCTGGGAGAAGCTCAAACCACCCTGTACAACCCATTCACATGCTATTTTGCAAAGAAAACGTCCTACACATGCCTTCTACCTTCCTTAACCCATTACACACCTTAAAACCTTAAACATGGTCCAATTAAATCAAAAGGAGAAGAATCCCCCTACCACACGAAGATACGAAGAACGCGTAAACGGCGCTGCCCTGGCATTTCCCGCGCTCCACACGACGTCCTCGCGCCAGAAACACGCCGAACCGCACGCTGAATCCTCCAAATCACCACGAAAAACACCACACTAGCCTCCCCCACGGCTGAGCAGTGTTCCTGCACTACTCGGCCTGGGTTGGCTGGCCTCAACACACAGACAGAATCGCGACGGGTCGCACCGTCGTGTTTTAAATCATGACGGATATATCCGTCGCAATTAAAAGTGACGTCCCCGCATGCGACACGTGGCGCGCATGCAGACGTGCAACCCAGACGCGGCGTTCAAAACGCGACGACCCTGGCGGTCGCGATTCTCAAAATCGCGACACCTGTGTTGGTCGTGTTTATGAAAGCCACACCAGAGGTTGGTTTGGCCTGGATTCCAAGCCCCCAACCAACACAACCTGTACAAACCATAGAAAAATGCCATATTGGGCCACACACTGGACACAAAGCCCACTAAGCTATGATCCGAAAAAGTCGCGACGTTACATTACTATCATCTAAAAAGAAATTTCGACCTCGAAATCTTTACAGAAAATTAAACACTTAATGCATTAAACATAACATCACATACTATCATCTAAAGGATTAAAAGCTTACTCAAACATGTAAGGATACGCTTTCAACATTTCTTCTGCTAACTCCCATGTATCTTCTCCTCCTTGCCTATTCTCCCATCTGATCTTTACTAATTCAATTTCCTTATCCTTAATCTGTGTCCTTCGGCCTGTGATCTACACTAGGTACTCTGGCATGGACATGTCCGGATTCAAATCATCTCGCTGATATCTGACTACCTGTGATGGATCTTATATACTTTCTCAGCATAGAAACATGGAAAACATCATGAGCATCTGTCGGGAGATCTATTCTGTATGCTGTCTCTCCAATTCTTTCCAACACTTGGAAGGGGCCCATATACCTCGGGCTTAACTTACCTCTTTTACTGAATCTCAACACCCTTGGTAGGAGAAACCTTCATAAAAACATAATCTCCAACCTCAAATTGAAGTGGTCTGCGTCGGGTGTTTGCATAACTCTTCTGTCAGCTTTAGGCTGTTTGTAATTTCTCTTTAATAAATCTAACCATTTCTGTAGTATGCTGTATCAATTTAGGACCCATAACCTACCTCTCTCCGACTTCATGCCAGCTCAATGGTGTTCTGCATGGCCTACCATACAAGGCCTAAGGTGCCATCCCAAGCTCGTGTGATAACTTTTATTATATGCAAATTCTACTATTCCCAAGTGGTGCTCCCAGCTGCCTCTCCACACTAAACAGCATGCTCGTAGCATGTCTTTAATTGTCTGAATAGTTCTTTTAGTCTGTCCATCAGTTTGTGGATGATATGCCAAACTATACCTTAATTCAGTGCCAACTACTCTCTGTAAACTCCTCCAAAAACTTGATGTAAATCTTGGATCTCTGTCAGAAACAATTGTCTTTGGAATACCGTGTAATGGTACAATTCTGTTCACATATATTCTTGCCAATCTATCCACAGTCCAGAACATACTCACAGCTAATAATCTGCATACCTTGGTCAATCGGTCGACAAACACCCAAATACCATTGTGCCCTGTTGCTGTCCTAGGTAATCATGTTACAAAATCCATAGCAATATCGTCCCACTTCCATTGTGGAATTGGTAATGGCTGAAGTAGCCCTCCTGGTTTCTGATGTTTTGCCTTTATCTGCTGACAAACCGAACACCTTGCAATGAATTCTACTATCTCTCTCTTCATGTGTGGCCACCAAAATGCTTTCTTAAGTCTTGATACATCTTGGTACTACCTGGATGGATGGTGTACCTGGATTTGTGTGCCTCTTCTAAAACTCTCTGTTTTATCTCCACTTCCGTTGGTACATACAACCTACCTCTGAGCCTGACTACACAGTTATCATCAATTGTGACACCTTCCATTTTGACAATCTCAGCTAATTTCCATCTGTCTTCTAGGCTTCAACAATCTGCCAATACAAGGATGGTTCAATAGCACTGCTGGCTAACATTACTCACCGCTGATTGCTTGGAACATATAGAGAATCTCTGCTACTTCTTCATACAACTTCCACTCTTTAATCATCATTTGACTCAAATAGGCTTTTCTGCTTAATGCATTTGTTACAACATTTGCTTTACCCAGGTGATAAGCCAAACTGAAATCATAATCTTTCAAATTCTACCCACCTGCGTTGACGTATATTCAAATCTTTCTGGAGAAGATATATTTCAAGCTCTTATGATCTATAAAAATTTCAAACCTCTCACCATAAATATAGTACCTCCATATCTTCAAAGCAAAAACAAACTACTGCCAATTCCAGATCATGAGTTGGGTAGTTCTCTTCTGCTGGCTTCAATTGCCTAGATGCATAAGTTATAACATTACCATGTTGTATAAGAACAGCTCCAAAACCTCTTCTTAACGCATCCGTATATACACAAAACCTCTGCTGCCTGCTGGTAAAGTCAATATTGGTGTTGCTGTAACCTTCTCTTCAATTCCATAAAGCTTCTCTAACAATCATTCGACCAAACAAATGGTACAACTTTTCTGGTTAATCTTGTCATAGGTGCTGCAATCCTAGAAAAATCTTTTATGAAATGCCTATAGTCATGCTAAACCCAAGAAACTTCTGATTTCTGTAATTGTCTTCGGCGCTTCCCATCTCATAACTGCCTCAACCTTGTTGGATCAACTGCAACACCCTCTGCTGAAATAACATGCCCCAAAAACTGGATTTCTTGCAACCAAAATTCACATTTACTAAACTGAGCATATAATTGATTTTCTCGCAAAGTCTGCAAAGTAATTCTCAAATGCTTTGCATGATCTTCTTCTGACGCTGAGTACACCAATATATTATCTATGAAAACCACAATAAACTGATCCAGATATGGATGAAAATTTTTGTTCATAAATCATAAACATTGCTAGTGCATTGGTTAGCCCAAATGGCATAACCATAAACTCATAATGCCCATACCTGGTTCTAAATGTTGTTTTATCGATGTTTTCCTCTCTAATCCTCAGCTGATGACCCAGACCAAACCGTCACATTACAGACTGAAATGCGATGTCTGGATCCGTCACATTTCAGTTGCAGAAACCCTACCCAAAATCCCCCTCCAGGAGAAGCTCAAACCACCCTGTACAACCCATTCACATGCTATTTTGCAAAGAAATAACGCCCTACACATGCCTTCTACCTTCCTAACCCATTACACACCTTTAAAACTTAAACATGGTCTGATTAAATCGAAAGGAGAAGAATCCCCCTACCACACGAAGAACGCGTAAAACGGCGCTGCTCTGGCATTTCCCGCACTCCACACAACGTCCTCGCACCGAAACACGTCGAACCACACGCTGAATCCTCCAAATCACCACGAAAAACCCCACACGAGCCTCCCCCATGGCTGAGCAGTGTTTCCTGCACTGCTTGGCCTAGGTTGGCCGACCTCAACACAGATAGAATCACGACGGATAATCCATCACAATTAAAAGCGACACCCCCGCATGCGACACGTGGTGCACATGCAGACGTGCAACCCAGAAGCGGCGTTCAAAATGCGATGACTCTGGCGGTCGCGATTCTCAAAATCGCGACGCCTGTGTGGTCGCGTTTATGAAAGTCACACCAGAGGTTGGTTGGCCTAGATTCCAAACCCCAACCAACACAATCTGTACAAACCATAGAAAAATGCCATATTGGGCCACACACTGGCCACAAAGCCCACTAAGCTATGATCCGAAAAAGTCACGACGTTACATAAAAGATGATAACTCTATTCCCCCATTAATAGAGGATTACTAGATAATCAGGGATAAAAGAGGATAAGAAGAAAGCAAATTATACCAAAGTGAAATTGTTTAAATTCATAGTTAATCAATACAAGGATAGACCATTTCTAATAAACTAACTAGAAAACAAAAAAGCCCTTAAGAAACTTTTTGGTGTTCAAGGATATGGTAGATACCACATAGAGTACAATCACTTGTAGAAAAAAATGTGAAGTGAAACTTAATCGCAGTTCATAAGAAAAATTCTACTTCACAAAAACATAATCGATTTGGTGTTTAAAAACGATCAAAGCATTCAGGCAGATCAATTATCGAGCGATGTACTTCATATATTTAGAAAAAATTTGGACTATCAAAACATAATCAATTATTACATAAATATAATTAATTATTTGGTGTAATGCAGTCAACCATTGAATGTATATAGATAAAATATAATTAAATATCTGAACGAGAACTTAGGCAAAATTTTAATTTCTTTCGTAATGAGAAGGATACTCAATTAGCTCGACCACTATTGGTACTAAAAATTTCATCTGGTTGAGTTAGAGGGAAACATAATAATTATTGATACATAAATTTAATACTGATGTCTCGTCTTTGACACAAACATTTTTAATTGAATTTTATGGTCACTCGATCGGTACCACAACTGTGTGTACGTAGAAACTTTCAAGGCCTCGGCACCTTGTATGATTGATTTAAATCATACTTTGAAAAAGTAAGTTGGTTCATATAATAATCATTTCAACCGTACAATTATTAAAGATATTTAATGTAGAGTGTGTGATTATTTTGTCAATCCTAATAAATATTTTATAATCATATAAAATAGGGAGAATTAATTATTCGCCCCTGGGAGGGGCGAACCTTTATTTCCCCATCCCTGTCAGTTTTTGCATGGAGGCCCGGTCCCTGCTTTATGCGGGACTTTTTTTCCAGTCCCTGGGGGTTAACGGACGTTATGCCTGTTGTGGTCAATACCCAATCTACCCCTAGCCCTAGCGACCCGTGACCCTATTTGGCTTTAATGCCTTTCGAAGAAGGCAGGCAATGGAGGAAACCTTCTCGTCGCGGCGTTGCAGACAAGGGTTGCCCGTTTGGGTGCGCTGCGAAGAGGACATCAGGGTTGCCGTTTGGGTGCACTGCGAAGAGAAACGTAGAGCACAAGGTTGCCCGTTGGGTGCGCTGCGAAGAGGAACGCAGAGATTCTGGATGCCGGTGAATGTTCTAAGTTTTTCTCACTTCCTTCCTTCTATCCCCGTTGTAGGTGAGTTTTTCTTGGCGTTCCGATACACATTGGTTCCATATCCCCTTTGTCCTCTGTAGATCCACATCCGTTAGTCGCCAGATATTTTTCTTGCCAAGAATGTTTCATCCATTTCCGTTCTGGTTACCGACATTAGTACAGAGTTACAGTACAGTAAAAGGACATGTCACTCTCCAAAATTATGTATTTTGTCTAAGTTTCTCTAGTTGTAAATGTAAAACGTTCGAAGTGATTACACAATTAACTCTGTAAGTCAGTAACTGTGTAACAACGTTCTAAGTAGTACACAGTTAATTGTGTGACTTTTTAATTATGTAACAACTTTCTTAGTAGTTACACACTTAATCGTATAACTGAGTAACTGTGTAAGAACTTTGTAAGTAGTTTCACAGTTAACTGAGTAACTGTGTAACAATTAAAAAATAGTACGTATTTTAACTGTGTAAGTATGTAACTACTACCTACTGTTTTTGTAAGTAACTGTCTATATTTTTATTTATTTGTGTAAACAAGTTTGTAAGTAGTTACCCAGTTAACTGTGTAACTGTGTAACAACTTTGTAAGTAACTGTGTAACTCTGTAACTGATTGTAAGTAATGTGTAACTGTGTAACTGATTTAGAAGTAACTAAATAATAGTCACATATGTTAACTGTGTAATTTTGTCTTTACCACTGTTTTTTGTACGGAAGTGTCTAACTATTTCTATTCTATTTATGTAACTGTTCTCCAGCAGTTACATATCTTAACTGTGTAACTGTGTAACAACTTTGTAAGCAACTGTGTAACTCTGTAACAACTTTGTTGAAAATAACATATGTTAACTCATGTTCATCTCAGGCTTATTTGATTCAAGAAATTGGACATGATTCCTGTACGATGTGCATTTGGGAACGATTCGTTCATTTTTTATGTTCAAGATGATATGGGAATATCGAAAATAGGGAACGGAATATTCCAAAGATGGAATTTCAATGGTCCTCATTGGTGTATTAAGTACCATTACCTGGAGAAGTCAAATATGACGTTTGCTTAAATGTGAATGATGACATAGAGGTTATACGTTCATTGCATAAGAATGGGAATGAGAAATATGTGCTAATGCAGGTTGCTTGCAAAGAAGGGTAAGCATGTACATGTTCTCTTTTTAAGTTTTATGTGTGAATATTTGTTGTGCATTTATTGTAATGTATGATGTTTTTTTTTGTAGGTGTACAGTAGTTCGTTCATCAGGCAAGTCTAGACCGAGTACGTTAAATTGTGGAAGAGGCGTATGTATGATGTTCGTCCAATTACGTGTTAGAGAATGGGCAAAAACCGACGAATTCGGATGCGTCAATATTGTAGAAATGGGATCCGTGGACGCAGTGTTTGAGTTTGTCTTTCCTTTCCTTTTTTAAGCACCGGTTGGAGTATTGTTATGACTTTGTTAAGTCAGTACTCCATGAATGTAATGATATTGTGATAACTATTGTTTCCAAACAACCGAGACATTTGTGGTTTAATGAAAGGTATTGTCACTTACGTACCGAATGCAATTTGTATTTAGGCGGACCTACATGCTTACAGATTTAGAACCTCTGTAAGTACGTAACTTGTGATTTTATACCTTTGTGATGCAGTCATGTGATGCAGTCATGTCAGCAACCAATTACTACTTTGGGACGGAAATTTTTCTTAATAAAACACATATACTTAAACACTGATTTTCTTACAAATACATCATCACTTAAAGACTGTGATAAAATAAAACAGTTGTGCACATTTGCAAATATAGTAGCATAGGAACATTGTTTTAAAGTTAATAAAGAGATCACATTGTTTTCAAGTTAATAAAGACATGGCAATGTTTATGCCTCATCATCCAATATGAAACAACTATTTCCACTGCTTCTTCACCGCTGATTTTGTGTGCCTTCTCCCGATTGACCTCTTCAATAATGGCACATGCCAGCTTCCCCCGAATTAAGTCCATATCAGCCTATGTCAATATAAATGAATGAGAATATAGAAAAATTTTGTGTAGACTATGATGTGGAGTATATACATGTGCTAAGAGAGTTACCTGGGAGAACGGCAAACCGATTATGTTCTTTTTTGTAAGCATTCCATGTACTTGCACACAAATAGTGCACAGTCGTCCCCAGCTCCTTGTTGTGGACAAGGGTTGGCACGACGATGGCCATTCTGATGTATCGAGGCCAAATATTTCAAGAAAACCTTATTTAGAAATTTCACCTACAGTAAATAAAAGATACATAAGTGAACATCAAACTTCCTGCATACATAGAACCGGTTGCACAGAATTAGATGAATGAGATTGAACAGATTGTATGGAGGAGTACGGGCACTTACATAGGTCTCGAAATCATGTTTAGGGTGCTGGATCATTGAGTCATAAAGTTCATATTGTTCGTTCTGATGTAATGACCAGCAATGCCCAATGATTTATAAAATGCATCGGAGAGAGGACCATGTCTTTATCTTTTACCAGTGTCTGCAGTGTTTGAGAATGTAGTCCAAGTATTCCTTTCTTTTTTCGTTCTGCTCTAGCCCATTATCCATCCCTATAATAAGTCATGGACGAGCACAATATTATATTAGTCATCTACTCATTTTAAATGGAGAAGGGAGAAGGAATACTATGAATAGAGTACAAACCTTGCCATAGGCAGGCAGACAATCATACTCATAATATTGGGATGGTTGATCCTCTTTTTTTCTTCGCATTAGAAGAAGGAACATATCGATTATAGCTGATTCTAACTGATTTCCAAA
Source organism: Colocasia esculenta (assembly GCA_014218235.1). Lineage (NCBI taxonomy): Eukaryota > Viridiplantae > Streptophyta > Magnoliopsida > Alismatales > Araceae > Colocasia > Colocasia esculenta. The sequence goes on along the minus strand of JACBKR010004742.1, from coordinate 11,314 downwards.
CAAGAGAGAAATGATGTGCTCTGGGTTGAGATAGGCACCCCAGCCATCCTTCTTTGGTTCGAAGATATTGTCACTACAAGATGCAACAAACTTGTTTATAATGGTAGTTGATGTAACTGTGTCGCCTTATTCATAATAGTGTAAAGTTTATTACCCATCAATTGTGGTGGTATCAAGGAAGTTGTCAATAACCCGAACCTCATCTGTAGAAAGTTGTTTTCGTCCGCGATAATCTCGACGGACTTCATATTGGGCAAACTGAATTATGAGAAATACATGAGACAAACATGCATAACGAAAGTTTATGAAAGAAACAATGGACATGCTTGATGGGGACATGTCTGGCTTAATTGGGTTAATTGGAAGGCACAATGATTGCAACATCTTCCTACGCCTTCTTCTTCTTCCTTACGTCCAATTCGTACTCCAAGTCTTTCCATAATATACATGACTTAAGCACTTACAGAAATATGTGATTACACAATGGATTGGTTACACAATTGTTTGTTACAACAATTTGAAAATTAAATGGTCATATAGAAACATAATTGTCAGGTTATAGAATTACTTATCTACCTTGAATAAAGCGGACTGTGACCTGGTCCTTCGTCCTTCCTTCACCCTCCTTGTCAGCGACAAGGGTGAGATGGCTTTTACCACTTTTCTCTTTTTCTCTCCTACTGGAGGCATCTTTGCAGTTGCTGTGGGAGGCACAATATTCTCAACCAGTGCATCTAGGGTCTGCATGATAGTGTTCATGTCCTGGCCCACATCCTTCTTTGACGCTTCTCTGCCGTCCTCCTCCATGATGGGGAGCTCCTCATGTTCCTCTCCTCCTTTCTTCTTCTCTTTGGACATCACGTCCACCTCTTGACCTCCCTCCTCCTTGGACATGTCCACCTCCTGACCTCCCTCCTCCTTGGACATGTCCACCATCACCTGTCCTCCTTCCTTTTCCTCTTCATGTCTTCCCACCTTCTCCTGTTCTTCTTCTCTTCCCTTTCGCTTAGACAATTTTTCTAATTTTTCTGGTTTTTTCTCTCTTCTTTTCTCTCTTTCATCCTGATTATTTGTCCAAGCATACTTCTAATGTCAGTCAGAAGATTGATAATTTGATCTGCTTCTTGGGGGGTGTTGCTAAAATACTGCTGCTGCTGCTGGCTGTTGCTCTTGTTGTTGCTGCTGTGCTGTGGCATGTGTGGCTGATATTCTGAGCTTCATTTTCTTGCTTTTAAATTGGGCTTCCTCATCCTCAGAAATGATAAGATCAGAGAGTATCTGAGAATGTATGCAAACATATAAGTTATGTGCTGGTACATACTTACTGTCGACAACTAAGGATTCAACCACTACTTGTCGACAAACAAGTTTCATGAATCGACAACCAACAATTGAAACAGTAGTTGTCGACAAACGCTTTACATCTATCGACAACCAAGGATTCAACAGTAGTTGTCGACATACTCTTTTCATCTGTCGACAACCCAGGTTATGTGTGGTACAGTGACCATCACCAGGTTATGTGATTAAATAGTGACCACCAGCATGGATAAAATATATAAATTAAAACCAGTAGATTGAGGTTGATATAGAGAGGCTTACAGAGTGTGGGTTCATTTCCTTTAGAAATTTCTGCCAATATATCATTCTCTGCCGACATACCCACTTCAAGATACGTGGAAGCCTCTCTAGAAATTCTGCCTTAATCTCCTATGGTGCTCCAAGAACCACGCCTGTCATGAAAATAAAAGTTTTTTGTTACTGTGATATATTGTCATATTATATTATTATGGTATGTTTTGAGAAAGAGAAGACCTACACAAGAACTGGAAAGCATCCCAAAATATAAATTCCTTTAGATGACTTTTCTCTATTGTCTTTCTTCAATTCGTAAGAAATTTCAGTCATCTTGCTCATGAGGAATTGGTGCACAGCACCTGCCCAATCAACGTTGTTCACTTTCTTTAGATTCGTGACGTAATGCAGAATTGCCACGGACAAGCAAATGCAGTTGTTGTGAAGAAAAAACTAGCACAAAGTAAGGCGATCCAAAGCCCAACAAATCTTGAATGTCTTGCTGCTCATTCGAGGGTGCTAAAGACTGCATGGCCTTAAGAATATTATTTCTGTGCACTTAGTGATTCTTGGGCAACAGCTTATGAAGGCGACTGTCTGCACTCTCTCTAAAAAAGTCCACTTCTCACCAACATTAGGAAGGCCAATAATCAATGCCACTTCTTGGTGTGAACTGCAGTTTCTGACCTCCAATACAGAATGAGTCATCCTCAACGTAATGCAAATTATCTCCTCTACCAATGGAAGAGGGATTGACATGTGCTGTGGATTGCTATAGACATCGAAACATGTGTGGACATCAGGGACTAATGGCAATGTCGAATGCCAGCCACCTTGAGGGCTTCCATATAGAATTTCCAGTTAGACCGGCCAATTAAATGGCATACCTTGGTGTCCACAGTCCCTGTATGAAAAGTAATTCACATTACTAATAAAACTTTAAGTAAATGCCATCTGTAACTAACATGATTATAAAGTACAAGTATTTATAACTAACTGATTTATTATTAAAACTAACATACTAATGTAACTGTGTAACAGTTAACTTACATACTAATGTAAGTCTGTAACTTACACAAATACGAATAGTTACACACTTACGTCCTAACTGTGTAACTACATACTTAAATCTGTAACTTACACAAATACGAATAGTTACACACTTACAAAGTAACTGTGTAACAGTTACACACTTACAACATAAGTGTGTAACTTACATACTAATGTAAGTCTGTAACTTACACAAATACGAATAGTTACACACTTACGTCCTAACTGTGTAACTTACATACTTTAAGTCTGTAACTTACACAAATACGAATAGTTACACACTTACAAAGTAACTGTGTAACTTACATACTAATGTAAGTCTGTAACTTACACAAATACGAATAGTTACACACTTACGTCCTAACTGTGTAACATTTACACATTTACTTCGTAAGTGTGTAACTGACATACTAATGTAAGTCTGTAACTTACACAAATACGAATAGTTACACACTTACGTCCTAACTGTGTAACTTACATACTTTAAATCTGTAACTTACACAAATACGAATAGTTACACACTTACAACATAAGTGTGTAACTTACATACTAATGTAAGTTTGTAACTTACACAAATACGAATAGTTACACACTTACGTCCTAACTGTGTAACTTACATACTTTAAGTCTGTAACTTACACAAATACGAATAGTTACACACTTACAAAGTAACTGTGTAACTTACATACTAATGTAAGTCTGTAACTTAACAATACGAATAGTTACACACTTACGTCCTAACTGTGTAACATTTACACACTTACTTAAAGTGTGTAACTTACATACTATGTAAGTCTGTAACTTACACAAATATGAATAGTTACACACTTACGTCCTAACTGTGACCTTACATACTAATGTAAGTCTGTAATTACACAAATACGATAGTTACTGTAAGACCCTCGAATTTGTTGCATTATTTATATTGCATCTGAATGCTTCATGGGTGTGTATGTATGTATGCAAATGTCTACGTATGTACTAGTTAGTATACTATTGCATGCATGTGTATAAGGTAGATGTAAATAGTGTATGAATGGTATGATGTAGTATGTACATAATAGTAACATATGGTACATATATGGGTGTAAGTTGTGCATGGTTTCTGCATGTTTTGGAGTTCTGGCCGAAGGCCAGCTTGGCGTCAATATCAATGGACGTTTAAGTTGTGTGTCGGCATCAACCATATGGAACCAATACTAAATCCTGCGTCCAGCGATGTGGACGTTAACTTCTCTGACCTGCATGCGTTGCAGAGCCCAGAATTCCGGAAGCAAGCTAGCTCACCCATTGGGGAGCTGTCTCCAATGGTCTGAAAGGGGTTCACATCAACCCTGCGGGATGGGAGAAGCCTCTCTCCTATATCTGAACCCATTTGCAACCTGAGAACCTCTCTTGACCTCTTTTGATAGACAGAGAAAAACCCTAGAGAAAACTGTGAGAAAAAACCCCACCTTTGCAACCTCAAATCCGGCGATCTGAAGCTCGTCCCGGCCATCTACCACGACAAGGAGGTAGCTGGAACATCGAGGAAGGCATCCCCGACCTCGACCTGCTGTGGAGCTTGCTCAAGAACCCAGAGGAAGGCTTTCTTGGGAGCTTCTTGGGACTGCCCAAGGAGAGCTTCACCGCCACTTTTGATCCTTCTGGAGATTTTTGAAAGGCAAGTAACTTACCCTATCGTCCATGTAGATGTCAAGTAGGGTTTTACCATTTTTATGCATTTTTCCTCGTGTCCTAGATCCCCCAATTCACCTTATTTTTGGAGCTCGGGTCTGTATTTTGCACAGACCTGAACTTGACGGCAACATCTGCTGCCGTCAAGATCCTCCTTAACGTCTAGCGATTATGCCATAACCTTCATTAACGGTCATGCTTGCCGTTAAGTTCTACAAGACAGAACAGTGAACTGTTTGCCTTCTATATGATTAACTTCAAAGTGTTTCACGATGAGGATATAATGTAACTCTTATATGCTATGTACACTGGCTAATATGATGATGGGAGAATGAATGTACAGTTATTTTGTGGGTGGTTGAGTTTATTCGTTATCTAAAGATATGTGGAAAAAAAAATGGCAATGTATATTCACCATGATCCTAATGATCCGTGGCAAAATTTTGTTGCCCAAATTTGTTAGACCATGTATGTATGACCTGTCTGTGCTCTGAGTTTCTGAAATTTTTCCCCATGTGTATGGTTATAGAAATTTTGTTATGGGAAATAGAAATCATGCGTAGGTCATATTAAATTTCAGTAAATTGTGTGTGCTCAGTAAATTGGGAATAAATTCTGTGACCCTACGCATGCTAAGGTGCAGACAGTGAGCTGTTAAATTTGTGATTTTGTTCAACTCCATGTTAATTTGCATTATGAATAGTAATGTGAAATTGATGTTAAATTTTCTATAACTTCATTTTGAGTCAGAAAAATCTGAAAATTTTCGTGTGGGATCATAAATCTATGATCAGCATGTGGTTAAATTTTCAGACTGTTTGGACAAGTGTATGATGTAATATGAATTTTCCATGCGAGAAATGTGAAAAAAAAAAATGCATGCTAATGTGGGAATAATTTGACATGTGGGGGTAATCTGATTTATGCAAATTACTGAACATGTGATTCCTGTTAATTATAGAATCATGTTAGGAGAACAGAGTCCTTGTGTGAATGAGAAAATGAATGAGAGATGAGTGACATGTGTAAAGATATGTGTTAAAAATCGGTAAATGTGTAAATCGTGCCAAGTGTGACACTGCTTCCATAGAGGGCAGTGGAACCGTATCGGGGAAAAGTCCCCCTGAGAAGGTTCAATGTGTTGTGATCCTAAGGGCATTAGGATGAAATCCTGGAGGTGGACAAGTACCACTGGTTAGGGTGGAGACTTGTTCTCCCGGTCTGCGCAGTCCAAGAGTCGTCACTATATTGCCTAGGTGATGTCTATGTGTATGTGATGTGATGTGTCCTTCTCTGTGGTTTGGACTATGTGTCACGGCACTAAATGTGAATGTGAAAATGTGTATGTGTTCATGTGTAAGAAATGTGAATGCGAACGATTTGTAAATGTGCATGTGTAAAGTGTAAATCATGTGAATGAAAATCGTGTAAATTTGTGAAACCAAAATGTGAGGATGTGGAAACTGAAATCCATGATATATGATCTGAAATCATGTTAGAACAGCAATCTTAAAGCATGTAAAATGGTTATGTGCATGTGTAAGAATGAGAAGTGACCAAGTTAGCTATGCTTTCTTTCATGTATGTAAACTATTATGCTAATTGCTTTCATGTTTTACTTAATTGAGAGTAGACCTTTCATGTGTGGAATGATTAGAGAGCATGTGATAGGAGATTTTTAATTAGGAAATCTGAAAGCATGAATCATGTGTATCATTATAGAATCACCATGATAGGTTGTGAATTTCAATGACAAGCATGCTACATGATTGTGTCTTGTAAATGTGTATGTAAAGCCTGCTATGACATGTACATATATGGTATGTGTAGAGTTATTTGCTGAGTCTTTTAGACTCATTACTTGCTTCAGCGTACGGCGTAGTTGGTGACGACACACTTGCGGAGGAGGCAGTGGAGACCGACTCCGAGCGTGGAGATTAGATCATTGGTGTACTTTGTGATATTTTGATTTCATAGTATGTAATTACAACATTGTACTAGCATTAATCATGGAAGGAAATGTTTAAGTGTGGACAATTATGTACTTGATTTTCAGCATTTTATGTGGACTTCAGTTCTTTAAATGTTATGCAATCATGTATGTTAAATGTGGATGATGATGAATGAAGACAGTGGTTCTTTTACTTCCGCTACTTTGTTCCTATATTCACGTGTATCTCAACTGTATGTTATCGTTGGTAAATGTCCCACTGTGGCAACGTTCACTATATCGACGTGGATTAGTATAACCGTACCGATATAATGAGGGTCGCTACAGAGATTGGTATCAGAGACTACCGGTTGAGATTGCACATGAATATACATAAGTCATCATCCCCATTACATGCTAAGTCTACATAGGAATGTCCACATGTGTAGAACTGATTAATAATGAGTGAAAAATAGATAAGAAAATGGTTAGAAATAAATTAAGTAGCTCTAATGATGGCTGAAATTTTATTACAGCCATGGCTTCGAGAGGTAGGCGTGGCGGAGCGCCGCCCGTGAGGACGAGCCGAGACGTGATGAGCGGCGGCGCCGCAGGCCCCGACACGCAAGGTCCTGTACTTCCCCCACTGCCGCCTGTGGATTATGGAGTCTTCATGCAAGGTTTGGTGCAAGCCATGCAGACGCAGGCTCATACCAGGCAGCACTCCAGGCACAGTTGGAGGCTCAGGTTAGACTAATAAAATGATTAATAGTCTATTTTATTTAATTATGCGATATTATGTTGATTGTGTATTGTTTGATGTGTACTGTAGCAGGCTCAAGTACCAGCTCAGGACCATGGTGGACCTTCTACCATGGAAAGATTCAAGAGGATACTGCACCCCCCTCTTTTAAGGGGAGAGCGATCCATTGTTGGCGAAAAGCTGGATGAGGGAGATAGAAAAGATCTTCCGAGCCTCAGGTGTGCATGGGACAAGGTCACATTAGCCACCTACATGCTACAGGTATGCTTTAGTTTATGCTTGTGTGTTTTGTTGAGTTGGATTTGTTTGGATGGTGCTTATGAGCGGTGTATGCAGCCGAAAGAGCTGATGTATGGTGGGCTTCATTGCTGCGTACCCGGTTTGAGGACGGAGCTATTGATGTTGCTTGGGACGAGTTCGTGAGGCTCTTTCGGGCCAAGTTCGTCCCTGAGCATGTTCAAGATCGGATGGAGCAAGAATTCCTATCTTTGGCTCAAGGCTCCATGACCGTGCTGGAATATGAGGCAAGATTTTCTGAACTCTCTAAGTATGCACCTCATATCGTGGCAGACGAGCGCAGGAAGACAAAAAAGTTCGTGATGGGACTCAAGCCATCACTGCGGATGAGACTTTTGGCGTTCGATCACCGCACGTTGGACGAGGCCCTTAGTGCGCTTGTAGCAAGGGAGAGATGGAGCAATACCTTGAAGAGACAAAGGCTTCGCAGAAGAGACCTGCAGCTACGTTCCAGCGACAGGATAAGAAGAAGCGGTGTACCCGACACAACAGCGATCAGTGGCAGTCGGCAGTTCTCAGGTACCTTCTGTACATTCCCCTGGTGTGAAGAAGAGTGTCCCCACTGTGGGAAGGCACATGGTGGTACCGAATGTTGGATGATTGGGAAAGTGCTTGAAGTGCGGAAGCAGCGCCCACCAGATCAAAGATTGCCCAAGACTTCAACAAGGAACTCAGTGGTGGAGCATCAGCCCCAGCAGCGTAGCGGCAGCAGCGCCAGCTACAGGAAGACCAAGAAGGCCTCGAGCCCCAGCTCGAGTGTTTGCTTTAGCCCGCGGACGCCGAGCAGGCGAGCATGTCACCGAAGGTACGGTCTTACTTTTAGGTGTGCATGCTCGGGTTTTGTTTGATACGTGCTACTCACTCGTTCATTTCCGAGCGGTTCGCTAGGCAGTTAGCCTAGAGTCAGGTGTGAGTCTGAGGAGTTAGAGGTCCCTTTGTCTGTGCACACCCCTGCGGGTACGGTATCGACTAGGAAGTGCATTCCGTCGTTACCTGTGTGCATTGAGGATAGAGTCCTAGATGGGTGTTTCTTCTTGCTAAAGATGAAGGACTATGATGCTATTCTTGGTCTGGATTGGCTAGAGGAGCACTATGCTTAGTGATTGTCGTCGGAAGAGGATGTTTTCCGCATTCCTGGTGAGGATGAGTTCTCTCACCCCTTGCCAAGGAACTTGGCGGGAAAGATGGTCATCTCTGCCATGAAGGCGATGTGCATGGTAAACAAAGGTTGTGACGCTTTTCTTGCCAGCGTGGTATTAGTACCAGAGGCTGATGAGTCACCTACTCTTGCGAGATTGAGGTAGTGCAGGATTTTCCCAGACTCTTTCCTGATGATTTATCTGGTTTGCCACCGGATAGAGAGATAGAGTTTACCATAGAGTTGCTTCCGGGCACCTCTCCTATCTCGAAGGCTCCATATCGGATGGCACCTGCAGAGTTAGCCGATTGAGGAGGCAATTGCAGGAGTTGCTTGATAGGGATAATTCGCCCGGTGTTTCCCCTTGGGGCGCACCTGTATTATTCGTCAAGAAGAAAGACGGTCACTTAGTTATGCATTGACTACAGAAAGCTGAACCAAGTGACTGTAAGAACAGTATCCCTTGCCTCGTATTGATGATTTGTTTGACCAGTTGCGAGATGCATCATCTTTTCTAAGATTGATCTGCGATCTGGTTATCATCAGTTGAGGATTTGGAGTGAGGATGTGTCCAGACGGCATTCAGATCCCGTTATGGACATTTAGTTTATGGTCTTCCTTTTGGATTGACCAACGCCCCTGCAGCGTTCATGGATCTCATGAACAGGTGTTTAGACCTTATCTAGATAGCTTTGTCGTAGTGTTTATTGATGATGTGTTGGTCTACTCTCCGGACGAGGCACCAACCGTCAGCATTTGAGGGTAGTGTTAGAGGTTCTTCGTAAGCACAAGTTGTATGCTAAGTTCAGCAAGTGCGATTTCTGGTTGCGTGAGGTTCCACTTCCTCGGCATGTATCTCCGTGCTGGTGTAGCAGTTGGATCCAGCAAAGGTCCAGGCAGTTATGGATTGGGAGATTCCCCGGACTCCTTCGGAGATTCATAGTTTTCTTGGGTTAGCTGGTTTTACGGCGATTTATGAGGGATTTTCGTCCATCGCTGCCCCTTTGACTCAGCTCACCAGAAAGGGAGTGAAGTTTGTTTGGTCCGAGAAGTGTGGAGAGAAGTTTTCAATTATTGAAGACTAAGCTCACGACAGCCCCAGTGTTAGTCTGTAATTCCCGAGCGGTGTAGAGGGTTTTTGCTATCTACACGGATGCGTCTCGGATTGGTTTAGGCTGTGTACTCATGCAGCAAGAAAGGGTAGTGGCCTATGCTTCTCGTCAGCTGAAGAGCATGAGCGTAACTATCCGACTCATGATTTGGAGTTAGCAGCCGTGGTACCATGCACTAAAGATCTGGAGGCACTATCTTTATGGTGTTAGATTTGAGGTGTTTACCGACCACAAGAGCTTGAAGTATCTTTTCTCCCAAAGGAATTAAACCTGAGGCAGAGGAGATGGATTGAATTCTTGAAGGACTATGACTTCGACCTTCAGTATCACCCTGGAAAGGCGAATGTCGTAGCGGATGCTCTGAGTAGAAGGAGGCCATCACTCCAGCAGGACTGGAAGATGTTGGAGATGCGGCTTGCGCGTTGACTGAGTTAGAACCATCGCTATGCCCGGCTTTTGTAGCTCAGTTATCTCTTAGGTCCTCGGTTTTGGATGAGGTGATCGAGCAACAGGAAGCCGACCCTAGACTCTTAGGGTTAGTGGCAAGTCAGGCATTGCTCGTGATGAGGACAGTGTGATTAGATTCCATCACCGTGTTTGTGTCCCTGATTTGGTAGATGTTCGTGAGCATGTGTTAGCGGAGCTCATAGATCGTGATTCTCTATTCATCCGGGTACACTAAGATGTACCAGGATTGAAGAGATCATTTTGGTGGTCCGGTATGAGAAGGATGTAGCGGATTATGTGTCTAGTTGTTTGGTGTGTCAGCAAGTGAAAGTGAGCGCAGCGACCATCCGGCCTTATGCAGAAGATGGAAATTCCGGTGTGGAAGTGGAAGCTGTCACTATGGACTTTGTTTCGGGTTTGCCTCGATCTAGAAGGGGCAATGACTCGATTGGGTAGTTGTAGATAGATTCTCGAAGACTGTTCTTTCTTTCCTATGAAGAAGAAGCAGTCGTAGAGAGTTTAGCTAGATTGTATATTAGTAGTGTCATTAGATTGCTGGGTGTGCCGAAGTTGATCATTTCGGATCGAGATCCGAGATTCACTTCGAGGCTGTGGAAGGGTCTTCAGGTGCTTTAGGTTCGGAGCTGAAGCTCAGTTCGGCGTTTCATCCCCAGACTGATGACAGTCCGAGAGGACTATCCAAACGCTCGAGGATATGTTGAGGGCGTGTGTTCTGGATTGGAAGATGATTGGGCGTCATTTACCTCTTGTGGAGTTCGCATACAACAACAGCTTTCATGCGAGTATTGGTATGGCTCCATTCGAGGTGTTGTATGGTAGGCCCTGCAGATCTCTTTTATGTTGGGAGGAGACTGGTGATAGGCATTTGATCGGACCGGAGTTAGTTCAGGAACTTCGGATAAGATTCCAGCTTATCAGAAAGAGGCTTGTTGCGGCACAGGATAGGCAGAAGAGTTATGCCGACAACAGGAGAAAGGATTTGGAGTTCGAGGTTGGCGATCATGTCTTCTTGAAGATATCGCCTACTCGAGGAGTCCTCAGATTTGGCAGGCATAGTAAGTTGCCCTAGGTTCATTGGCCCATATGAGATTCTCAGACGTTGGGCAGCGTGGCGTATGAGCTAGCCTTACCCCCAGCGTTGGCTAGTGTTCATCTCGTTTTCCACGTTTCGATGCTCAGGAGTATGTTTGAGATCCGTCTCATGTGATTAGTCATGAGCCAGTGGAGATTCAGCCAGATCTTTCGTATGTCGAGCACCAGTAGCTATTCTTGACCGGAAGGTTCAACATCTTCGGAACAAGTAT
>JACBKR010004741.1:0-22012 GCA_014218235.1 Colocasia esculenta | reverse complement strand
TCTTTTATTCTACCTTTCATATCTTTGTGTGTGTGGTAATGGTTCAAGCGTTCCTTGTGCTTGATCCACGTACAGATTATTGATCTGGTTGCGTGTTTGCATCAGACAACGTGGTGGTGGTGTCTGATCAGATTAGGGCTAGAGGATCTGATCTTTTGTGGACTTGAACTAGCATGTGTGTGTGTGTTGAGTCGTTGTGCTCATGTGCATGTGTTGTACTCTCTTCTTGAGTAGTGTGTCCTCACTGTGTGAGGGGTGGACTAGGACTCACGTGGTGTGATCTCCGAATCACTAAAAAATCCCTTGTGCACTGTGGTTTGACTTGTGGTAGGGATTTCGTCTACACACTACTTGTTAATTTGTTCACACACATTACATCAGATCAAAGAGGTTTTAATTGAGTAGATCTTTTAATCCAAAGTAATTCTTAAATTACTTAAGTTTCCACTACAATCTATTCAACCCCCCCCCCCCCCTTCTAGCTTTGCCATAACTGAATATCCGATCCTAACAATTGGTATCAGAGCGGGTATTTTGTTCATCGGTTGTGTTTGGGGAGATCTGTCTTTGTGTGCTTAACCGCTCTGAGTCCTAACAATATCTGCTTTGTGAGCCAGTTTAAATCTGATTCCGATCTGACTTGATTTGATTGAACTGATTGATTGCCTTTTGATCTCACTCAATTTTTTGTTGATTGGTCTAATCATCTGAAACATTCAGAAATATGGCTAAGTCTCATGCATCATAAATAGTCCTATGATAATTGAGTTTGATGACAAGGTTGATAAAATGCAGGTCTCCTCTATGAAAACATGCAAGTCTAGAAAGGGAACGGAAGAAAAATGCTACATGGCTCATGGTTGCTCAAGAGGCTCTTCCCGTTCAGACGAATCTGAGGATCACATCTATCAGAGAAGTCAAGAAACTCTCAAAGGTAGGTAAATCCAATTCAGATCCATTTGATGCATCAATATCTAATTCTAATTTAGAGGATGATATATCCTATGATGAATTGATAGAATGCTATGAGCACTTGTCCAATCAATTTAAGAAGGTAAAAGCTCAAACAAGAAGCTAAAAAAATTAGAGAAGAATGAAATGATAATTGATAATGCTCAAGCATTCTATGAAGAAAATGAAAAATTGAAAATGGAGAATGAAAAATTGGAAAATGAAGTCAAAAACTATGGAATCATGTTTTCTAAATTGAAAGAAGATCATGATCAGGTTGAATCTGATAATTTTGATTTGAAAAATGAAAATGAAAAATTGATTGATCATAATGAGAATCTCAAATTTGATAATGATCAACTGAACAAACAAATCTCCAACATGGCTCATGATCACAAATAAAAGAAAAATGCAATCAACTGGTTGAGGAAAAATAATCATCTGAAAAAGAAGATTGAAAGCATGTATCATGACAGACCATTAAATGATGAATGGAACAATTTTAAGAACAAAATTGCTGACTTGGAAAATCATGTTGTTCAAAGTGAAATTGAAAAGAACAAAATACAAAATGGTCTGGATGTCATGAAAAACCAACTTCTAACTTCTGAAAAGAAATGTTGCATTGAAAGTTGAAAAGAAAAAAATTGACGAATAACTTGAAGTGGTATTAAACAAAATGAAAAATTGAACAAAAGTGCTGCAAAAAGGAAGAATCATTTCAATTGTAAACCAGAAAAAGAAAATTGAAAAGAAACAAGAGTCTACAAGGTCTCCACACCTCCTCCAGCAGCCCAGAATGTTTCAAGGAAATCTCCAACTCCACATCATGACAAGAGATACCAAAGGGTACCATCTCCTTCTTCTCAACCCAAGGATTATCAAAGGTACTCTAAAGGACCTCAGAGTTCCAGCAAATGCAATCACACTATGGTAAGCTCCAGGTAAGTACTCAACCCGTTTGCTTCAAATGCAATAGACTTGGTCATCTTGCTAAATTCTGTTGGAAGAAAAGATCAACACTCTCACAAATATGCTAAAATAGTTCAATGCTATGCATGTCATCAACATGGTCATGTCTGTAGGGACTGTTCGCATAGAATGGGTATCTTGTGCATGCTCCCATGCCCCATGCTCATAATTCCATTAATGAAAGAAATAGATCTATTCAAAAATTAAAGTCACTTTGGATTCAGAAATCATTGTTGAATTCTAACATTGACGTCATTGTAGGACCCAAGCAAGTGTGGGTTCCAAAACCAGCTTAATGAACAAGCTGAAATGTCTTGCAGCCATACAGTTTAAATGGATTCATGACATTGGTTGTGTAAGGCAAGAAATGATTGGAGAATAAAGGTGAAATTTTTAGATTGAAATTGACGACTGTTCAGGTAAAATCTCTTTACCACTACAGATTTGAACTGCGAGAATTGAAATGGATTTTAATTCTATCTGAGCAATGAAAAATGTGTTTTAATGCTATCCCCAAATGACACTGCTCTTAGCCATTGGAGTCATGCTAAAATTAAAAAAATAAAAATGGATCTTTTATGTAGTGACTATTTGGTATATTAAATGGTGTGAAATGTGGAAGGACAAGTCCGACTTGTCTGGAAACTATCATTATGCGTGGGAAATATTCTCCGCCAAGTATCAATAGTCTTCTACTACATAAAGATTAACAAAAAATCATAATCTCAAGAACCTCAATGATCACGTTTATACTCTCCTTGTGCAAATTGCTTGACATGAACATGTGTGAATTGCTTGAATGTTCATTCAATACCATGCATACATTATGGGGGAGTAAGTCAAAAAGAGTTTTTGAGTAAGTTGTTTGAGGAGATTTCTTTCACATCAATCTTGCCACATGTCTCTCTTTAAAAGAATGAATGTTGGTGTTTTATGCTTATGGATGTTTTTTATGTGCAAATGCTTGGTATGTTTGTGTATCTCATTGATTGATTTGCTTGAATGATGAGTCATCATATGCACACTCTATGGGGGAGTAAGTTAAGGCTAGGTGAGTGAAATTCATATGGGATACCCTTCATATTCAATGTGTATTTATCCCTCAATCTTATGGCTTCAAATCACTCTCAATTCAAAGCCTTAAAGCTGAAGTTTCAAAGTCCTGTCGACAGCCCCCAACAGCTTGTCGATAGATATGCCTTCACAGAACCCAGAAATTGCACCCTGTGTGCATCTGTCGAAGCCACTTCTTATGCTGTCGACATCCAGGAACAGTTCCGACTTCATATTTTCTGTCTGTCTGTATCTGTCGACAGCCAGCACCCCAACTGTCGACAGCCCATACCTTGCCTGAACCCAGAACATCACAACTGTCTGCATCTGTCGACAGGCTCATGTTTTCTATCGACAGATACTCACTTCATCTATAAATGTTCATCTTTTCTAATCCTTTCTTTATGAGTATGTTCATATTATTGATGCAAGGGGAGAATAGGGACTTATATTCATTGCAATCTTTCATACTCACATAGTATCAAAGACATTGACTTAATCACAATGATTTTGATATAATATTTTGTGTTTGAGTCTAGGTTGTGTCATCTAGAAAACATTGATCAAATCTAATGATTCTAACATATCTCACTTGAATAACTCCCTTGCAAATAATCATTTTTCTTAAGTGGATTGATAAGTACGAAGGTTATTGAACTTTATGTTTTACATTGGCTTTTGACCTTAATAACCTTTTGATCGTGATTTAAGAATTAGAAACAAAAGGAGAAAAGCTACCTATTTCTAAACTCAAAGTTCAAACAAAAAGTATTTGAAATGGGATAAAAGTAGAGCAATGATGAGTATTATCGAGTAACCTGGGACATGGGTCACAATGTCTGTCTTCGCATCAAAAAATCTTTCATTATCTCTGTACAATGGTATGATGGTCACTTACACTGAGTAATTGGGGTACGTGCATCCCAAATGTCTACCTTCACGTCAAAAGGTGAAAGTGATCTTAATTACTACTTTTCCACATTAACTTGACAAGAAAAAATTCAATGCAAGAAATAGAGTGTAGCCTCCATGTTTTTACATCAAGGGCAATGTGTTGTTTATTGTTAATCGCTCATGTAGACATTACTTTCAAGTACCAACTGAACATCACCCACAAAGGAACATGTTTTTCTACAACGGTTTTATTCAAGGGGTCATCTTATTTTTAATGTTTTTGAAAGATGTCTTCTAAATGCTACAACTTCAGATTCCGAAGTATTATTTCTTAACCATTGTAGAATTTTACGTGTCCAACTACTAGTGTATATGACATCTTGCAATGGGTATAAACCAGTTCTCAACCTTAAAATTCTAATTGAACACTCATTCCCCACTCATATCTTTCACAATTCAGTTATGTGGTCACACAGTTCTTTGATTCATTTCCTTCCACTTCTTTGAGTCATCAGTCTGTTAACTCCTTCTCTCGTTCTCCTTCACTTTGCTTTTGTTGTTTCATGCAATGGATTACTTTTTTTTTGTAACTGTGTGTACTTACTGATCAATGACTGGAAACACAGTTCTTTGCTTCATTCTTACCCATTTGTGCATGACTTATCTTTTTGGATGTTGCCAAAAGGGGGAGAAACATCAATTGTGTATAAATTGAAATTTTGTCATCATAAAAAGGGGGAGAATGTTAGGTTTACATGAGAATGTTAAGTTGACATATGGTATGTTGTTTTTGATGATGAGCATTTCATGAACAATACAAATTGATGTGATGTGAATATGTGAAACATAATCAGAATGTCAAGTCAAGCAAAGTTAATCAAGAAAAGCAAATGCTAATCAAGAAAAACATGTCTAACTTGTTCATTATTTGTTCATTTATATCTCACTAATAATTTTCTAAATGTAGGTGAGATTCCATGCAAGACAATGTACCAAAGACAAGAGCAAAAGCTTAAGAAATTGAAACATGTCGGTACCTGTCAACAGATGAATAGTGACATGTCAACAGACACACTGTGCCTGTCGATAGATACACTGTCGCCTGTCGACAGATACACATAGAAAATGGTTTGGAAGGCCAATCTTCTGGATTTTGCAAAACTGTCAGCACCTGTCGATAGCAGCAAGTCGGCTGTCGACAGACGGAGCTTGGGAAGATCCGATGGTTATGATATGATATATATTTGGGTGTTCTTTTTAGCACGACTCTCTATGCTTGGACACCACTATATATAGACCATATAGAGGTATTTTGCAGCAAGGAGCCTCCACACAAAAAACCCTAAGCCAAGAACAAGAAGAAGAAGGTTCCCCTATTTTCTGCTTCAACTCTCCATCAGCGCGAGGAAGATCCATCTCACGAGCGGAGTTGAAGTTGTTTGTCCACGAATCAAGCTTCCCTACATCATCTATCATCATCAACACAAAGTTTGAAGTTCTTCTAGATGACCACCACGAAGAGTTCTTCATTTGGATTTGATCTTCAACTCAGAACTCTTCTTATTCTACCTTTCATATCTTTGTGTGTGTGGTAATGGTTCAAGCGTTCCTTGTGCTTGATCCATGTACGGATTGTTGATTGGTTGCGTATTTGCATCAGACAACGTGTGTGTGGTGTCTTGATCAGATTAGGGCTAGGGATCTGATCTTTTGTGGACTTGATCTAGCGCGTGGTGGTGTGTGGTTAAGCCGTTGTGCTCTTGTGTTGTGTGTTGTACTCTGTTCTGAGTAGTGTGTCCTCACTGTGTGAGGGGGGACGAGGAGTCACGTGGGTGATCTCCGAACCACATAAAAAATCCCTTGTGCACTGTGGTTTGACTTGTGGTTTGCATTGTGTTGAGCTAGATGCACGCCTAGGGATTTCGTCTACACAATACTTGTTAATTTGTTCACACACATTACATCAGATCAAAGGGGTTTTAATTGAGTAGATCTTTTAATCTAAAGTAATTCTTAAATTGCTTAAGTTTTTTCTATAAATCTATTCAACCCCCCCTTCTAGCTTTGCCATAACCGAATATCTGATCCTAACACAAGTACCTGTGGTGATGTTGTCGGCATCTCTGGCTAACCCATTTTCCCTGGCCGGTGTTTGTGGCCTTACTGCTGGCTTCGTTGCTGCTGGAACACCTCGTGGAACGAACTTCTTCATCTTCGAACACTCTCTGATCCGATGGTTTTTGCTGCCACACTTAAGACATCTTCTCGCCTTTTCCAACACAAGTTTCCGCCATGACGTTTGCCGCAATGCACACACTTGGGCTTCTCGCTAGCTGTAGAAACTACTGACTGGGGTGCTGACTTTGCTGCGTTGAGATCCTCGCCCAAAGTGTGGGGTCGGACGCTAAAAGTCTAGCTCTCAATGATGGTTTGAGCCTTATCACGAACCTCTTTACCTTGCGCCTCTGCTCATAATCCCTAGCCCGCTCACCACGCTTACCATGGCTCGTCATAGCCTGCAAAATAATTAACTTAGTTGGAATCTAAGTTACTAAATCCTAACTATTTTCTCAACTCACTACAAGAAATCTTAGTTTTACCTACGAAAAATTCTTACAGCTCAGTATATTCGTAAGCTCTTCGTATGGATAGACATATCTATACCTAAAAACTGTACATACCGTAAGGATATTGGACAAATTTTGTTCCTAAAATTTTAAGATGTACTTATCTCTATGACGTGATACTATAAGTATATAACAAAATCATATACCTACGGAATTTGGTATAGTAAATATATATAAAATATTATTAATATTTTGGGCGCACATCGAATTAAGATATCCCGGGAAGATTGAAAGGCAAAAGAACCCCTCCTCCCTCTTGCCTCCACTCTCCACTTCCTTGAGGCAGCGGCGCAAGGGGTTTAGGGCAAGCAAGCAACGGCCCGGAGGAGATTTGCAGTGGCAGCAGGCGGCATCTGTGGTGGAGATTTCCACCTCCCGCACGTGCTTCCTGGCTTCTCGCCTGGTTAATCGGGGGGGCGGTAGATGGTGGTGGGTGGCCATGGTATCAGACCTGGAGATCGCAAGCTGTGTGGAGTCACTCCTACGGCAGTCGGACCCCAACGGCGTGCTTGCCACCGTGAACATTAATGGCGTCATCCAGCAGGTGGAGGCCAAGCTGGGCTGGACCTCTCCCATAAGGCCGGCTTCATCTGCGACTAGTCAACCTGCTGCTCCGCCCTGCTGCGCCGCCCAACGACCACCCCGCCTCCAGTAGGTGCAGCCGCAGTAGCAGCAACAGCAACAGCAGTATGTTGCAGTCAACCCGCACCAGCTCCTACAGCACCACCAGATCCCGGCGTCCCCCTTCACTCACCTCCGCAGCACCCGTAGCTCACCTTCCGGTGCACCCCTATGGTCATCATGCAGCCGCACCACCTCCTCCAGTAGCAGCAGCAGGCTGCTCAGGCACAGCCACGCCGCACACCAGGCCGCTGGGGTGGCAATGTTGGCGATACAAGAGGGGAATGTTGCCTCCGGCGGCGCGGGGAGTAAGCCTGCCAAAGCTAGGTGGGAAAAGGCTTTTTCTTTTGTCCGTTTCTCCACGTCCCAAGGAACTAGGGTTTTGAGTTTCCAAAGTCTCTCTCTTTTTCCGTGAAAAGTTTGTCCCCGGCACATTCGCAGTTTGAAATCGGTAACTAGCATTTGTGGCACCTTTTGACCCTTTGTGTCGGGTTGTATAACTCACTCGATGTTCCCACAGCGCTGTAACTAAAGCCAAGAGAAGATGTGGTCCTGGTGGTCTGACTAAACATTGTGGGTCACCTGAACTTCAGACCATTCTGGGTTAGTCAACCATGCCAAGAACCGAGTTTGTTGTCTTAATCTGATTATTCATGGATTACCTTGATATTTTTTCTTTCTATGTTATTTGAATCATGACATTGTTTCATTATGACGTACATTACATCTGATACAGATTGTTAAGCAGCTATGGGCATACTTAAGAAAAAACAATCTTCAAGATCCTAACAACAAAAGGAAGATCATTTGCAATGATGAATTCTGTGTAGTTTTTGAGACAGATTCTACTGACATCTTCATGATGAATAAGCTACTAGCAAAGCATATAACACCTCTTGAACCTTCAAGTATGCTAAGTGAATAGTTTAATATGAGTAGTGTTGAATAGGACAAGTTTTTGACATATTGATGCTTTGATGGTTACAGAGGAACTAGGTTCAGCTAAGAAAAAGGTAAAGGCAACAGAGGCATCCTCTACAACTGAAGCTGAAGCTAAGTAATCTCCTGTTGTAATTTCTGATGAACTTGCCAAGTTTTTTGGTACAGGGTGAAAGGGAAATGCTCCAATCAGAGGCATTGAAACGTGTTTGTGACTACATAAAGATTTTCAAGCTGAAGGTTTATTGATAGAGCTATCTTGATTTTATGCTAACTAATTTGTAATGAATAAGTTGCATAAGCTTCCCTAATTTGGATTTTCTTTTCTTTTACTACCATATATAAGTTTCTAGTTTTTTTAGTTCAAGACCCTTTCTTCCCCTTTTGTGGTTATATTACTGTCTTTTTGTCAGTTTGTATTTTTATGCCATTATTCTTCTAAGCTAATGCCTTTCCCTCCTTGACAGTCTGACAGATACAATTAGGGTAAGTATCTCCTCTAGGTTCCAAGTGTGGGGGGAGGGAATACAAAGATATCATCAGTTCCCTCGCCACATTTTTTATAACTGCCATTATTTTAAGTTCTAATACCACACAACATGAGCTTAAATTCACATTATCTCAATAGGATGAGACCTGTGTCTGCAGAGCTACACTGGTTCCCAGACTAGTGGCCGATGGAGGCTGGTTCTGACCCTAGTTCTAGCTTGGGCCATGATTGGACAAGTTCAGTGGTCTAGGGACTAGCTCTGAATCTATTACTTTGTTTAGTCATATAAAGAAATGTAAATATTATTCTATTAGGGCTCAACTTGAGGTTTAAGCTATAGATTGACTAGGTCAAGTCATTAAGACACAAAAAACATAGTAGTCAACTTTATGGCCATCTACATTACGAAAATCAATTCATTTATAAGTATGAATAAATAAAAAAAGAGAAATAAGGACTTACAAATCCCTTTTCTTGCTTTATTTATAAATTTTCCAATTTTCCAGTAGTTTCTACCTTCTAAAGTTTTCCTGTTTTTAATTACATCACTTTTTTTTCGAAAGATCTATCCCATGGGCTTAAGCTTACCTTGTTTTAGAATGAAATGATTTGTGAAACCATGTTTTTGGCTAAAATCCTAGGTCTTAAAGGAGCACTTGCTTCTTTTTCTAAATTTTGAATTCCCTAACATTTTTCTTCTTGACAAGTCTGTATGATTTGAAATTATAACTGTAATCTAGTTGTCATGTTTTAGATCCATAGTTGCTAGTTCTTAATGCATATAGACAATGACAATCTGTTATCCTACATTCATACAAGAACTGGTTAGTTCAAATTAACCTGATTTGGACACACAAAGCTGGTTTGTTCAGCCCAAAATTGATGAGGCAGCCCAAGCATTCATGATTAATGTCTTTCTAACTAACTTTTATTGTTATGGTCTGCTTAATATAATATAATGAACATGAGTTGATACTCCTCCCATCTAGTATAAGAAAGGCCCCTTAATCTCTGTTGTGGCATACGAATTCTACTAATGCAAAGATGATACGGTGTTATGTGAAGCTTCAACAGCTTTTGGATGTGAAAGCCTTCCTGCATTGGGGTTCCTGACATGTTATCTCGCCATTTGTTCAAGCAATCATGATACACTAGTTAACTGGTTTGTTTAGTTTTTCCTGATGTTTACATTTACATTGATTCTTATTTTACATCTATGATTATTTGCTCCCCGAACAGCCAAGAGGGTAAAAGAATATTCACTTATTATGCGTGTTGTGTAAAGAACTTTGATTAGTTACTTGATGCGTTTTGTCTATCACTGTGCTCTCTGTGCTGCTTAATGAAAGTTACCTGTAAAGACCTTGATAATAGTGTCATTCTACATATTGAGATGTGAAATGCTGAAAGTAGAATGGCCTACATGAAAGCCCTTGATAACTCCCTGCTCCTTGGCTCTCATCCGCAAGCAGCTCAAAATGTGGGCAACCAACACAAAAAGAAGCGGGGATAGAGGGTCCCCCTTGCCAAACCCCTCTCCTACCATGAATTTCATAGGTTGATGGCTTCCCATTGATGATCATAGAAAGAGGCTAAGAAATACACTCCCAAATCCACCAGGTCCAAATGTGATGGAATCCCATCTTCTGCAGAACCTTGATTAGGTAGTTTCAAATCACCATGTCATATGCCTTCTCAAAATGTCACGCCCCGACGCGGAATATCGGAACGCGAGGCAAGTTGCAAGAAAGGGTATAGAGCGAGTACTGGACATCAAACCATTGCACAGTGAATAATAGTAAAGTGAATTCATTTCATTAATACTTTCAATGTCTAGTTACAACCACTAATATCAGAGCCAATCTATGGGGCCCGATTACATTGAAAGAAGGCAAAAGACTAGACTTCAAACTTAACTACTACAATGCTAACATAGCAATAGGACACTAGAAGGTACTCATAACATCACTCTAGGTCGTTCCTGTCCTTGTGAGTGTATGGTTCATCCTCAGTCTCACCTGAGAACATAACGACAAATAACGCAGGGTGAGCGAACATCGCCCAGTAGGACTTAAATCTCAGGCTCAAGCAGGCTTTAAGTAATTAATGCATTAAAGGCAGAGTAACTAATGATAGAGCGAGAGAGAGAGTGTCAAGTAAAAATATAGCAGGACAGTACGTGAACGAAATAGCAAGACTTTCCAAATATAGACTTTCCATGAATAGCACAAGTGTCGGGAATAGCACAATAATAGCAAGATAGCACAATGTCAAGTATAGCAAGATGGCCATGGTACAAATAGCACAACGAGTATAGCATAGCACTTTATTGTCAATTGACAACAAGAGAACATAGCACTTTTGATTGTCATTTAGATAGTCACGATAGATAGCACTGAGTGTAATGCCAAACACTCTGATCATTTAACTCCCATGGGCACTAGCACTTTCAGGCACACATCCTAGGACCAAATCAGATCCTTATATTGCCAGGCATGAGTTATATTGTTTATCTTTAGACAATCAGTCAATGGCCAATATAGAGTACCAAGAAGTAGATGAGAGCACTAGATGAATAGACGAGATAGTAGAGTGAACGTGAATAGATGAGTGAGTAGAGTGCAGATGAGAGTTAGTGGACATTGCACGTAATGCGTCGAGTAACCAGGCGATAGTAACAGTTGCACAACACGCACACTTGGTGTTGGCAGTCAGGTGGAACTCACGACCTTACCACTGGCCATGTTAAGCACAGGTCCAGAGGTCCGGCGTAATTCAAGACGAGAGTGATTTCCTAATAGCCGTTAGGACCATATTGATCCCTATTGGGTGTAACAGGTGTTAGGGTATAACCGGCTCGTCGACCATGTGGGAATCATAGACAAGGAGGACTTACGGAGGCCTTGAATAAAGACTTACTAGTCCGGCAGAAGGAGTTTCTGACGGAGAGTTCGTCCAAGTCAAGAGAGTGTATATAGAAACAAGTTCTTGACATTCTAGAGGAGTTCTAGAATAGTGGAGCTTCGATATCGATATTCCCAAAATATCGGAGAACGATAGACAAGTATAAGGTAAGTTAATTACATAAATTACCAGATGTATTATGAAACAGTTCATGCCAAATTATGCCATAATTGGATGGTTCAAAGTGTGTGTATGTGTCATGAAATTGTTGATAGAAAAGATCATGTGTATGTATTTTAATCATACATAATTGTTCAATTTAGAACAGGTGTTATTTTCTGTGTGTGTGACCGTTAAACAAGAGTACAAGCACTGTACAAAATCAAGCGTTGTTGAGACGGGGGGTTTTTTGCAAAAGAACCCTGATTGCGGCGTACCCTGTTGAGGGTCGCGACGAGGTCAACTAAGATTGCGACAGGGTCTGGTACAGGTCGCGACAGCCTTATCGGATCGGGTAGGCAGATCGCGCCGGGATTGCATGAGGATCGCAACGGCCTAGTCATAAGATCGCGACGACAGGTTCCGTCGCGATCATATCACAACAGAGCACTCTATCGCGAAGGCCTTATGCACGCGGCCTATCGGGCCATCGCGTTCACAGGGTCTGCGCCCAGTCCGAACAGGAAAGGACATACATTTGATTGCGGGCCAGAACTACCCTATTTGGCACAGGGTGATTCAAAAACTCACAACTAATTCTATAGACAACAAAAAATCATGAAACTAGTTGCAAAACGACCTAGACATGCACGGGTACATACAATAAATAGGAATTGGAAACAATCAGGGTTTGGACATGTTTGAACATGGGTATTCATGAAGAACATGAAACAGTACGTAGTTGAGATCAACAATTAAATTGCAAGATAGGTTGAATCAAATTTAGGGCTTTTAGGGCAAAAGATGCCTAACATGCATCAGTTTCTACAGTACAAATCTTGTGGCATGGGGTGGAGTATACAAGGAGATCAAGAGTTAAGAAGAGGGTTCAGGGTCATGTCGTTGCAGAACTTGAAAATTCAAGAACGAAGATATGCTCGATGGAAAATTATGAAACCAAAGGGCTTTTATTCTGATAGATGAGACATCCTACAGAAAACATTTCATGGTTTATGCTCTTAAGAATGCCTACCTTTGATCATTTCCTCTTCTAGGGTTAAGACTTGAAGAACTCGGGGAAGAAGCTTTGATGGATCTTCCTCTCTACGATTTCCCCCTCTTGGCCTCTCCTCCTGGTCCAGGAACCTCTTGGCATGAGCTAGGGTCGGCCATGAGGGTTAAGAGAAGTATTTAAGCTTCTCCTATTCCCTTTCCTAGTTTAAGTCTAACTTCTATTAAATTCTGAATTCCTATTGGTCTCTCCCCTTTCTAAGCAAGAGATCTTATATTTGGGTTGGGAGAGAGGAGATTCCATCGCCAACCCATTAGGATAGGTTTAGGAATCCAATCCTAACTCAAACTAGCTATTTAATACATTAAATATCTCTTTTCTATTTTAGTAATATTTAGTTACGAATTTGGGTATTTATCTATTATTCCTATTTAAAATCTCTATTTTAGCTCAGTCATTTCTAATCGGTCAATATAGCAAAGCCCATTACTCCTTTTCTTTAATGGGTTTTATTTAATTCTCTCTTATTTGATTTCCTAATTGATTTAATACAACTTCCTTTTATTTGATTTTCTAATTAAATAATATAAATAATTATTTTTTTTCTCCATAAATTTATGGTTGCTACATCCTCCCCCTCATAAAAAGAATTTGGTCTCCAAATTCATGTGATCACTCAGGAGAGAATGTCTTACCGAAAAGAGCGGGGTAGTTCCGTCTGATGATTCCTTCCGGTTCCCATGTGGCTTCTTCCACTCCGCGGTTATTCCATAAGACCTTCACCACGTGAATGGGATGATTTCTGAGTGTTGTACCTTCCGTTCAGGTATCTTGACTTGCTTCTCTTCGTACGTCATATCTTTGTTCAATATCATCTTCTCGTGGCGAATGATGTGTGTGGGGTTGTACACATATTTCCTAAGCATGGAAACATGGAACACATTGTGTACATATGATAGATCCGGTGGCAACGCCAGTCGATATGCAAGCTTACCAACCCTTTCGAGTACTTCAAAAGGACCGATGAATCTAGGGCTGAGCTTTCCCTTTACACCAAAATCTTTGGATGCCACAAGTAGGTGACACTTTAGAAATACATGATCACCCACTTGGAATTCCAGATCTCGCCTTCCTTTTTCGGCGTAGCTCTTCTATCTGGATTGGGCAATTTTGAGCCACTCTCTAATTACCTGAATGTCCTTTGTGGTACGTTGCACTATGTCTGGGGCTAGCCATTGATGTTCTCCAACTCATTCCAGCATGCAGGGGATCTACAGTTTGTTCCGTAGAGCGCTTCAAATGGTGCCATCTTAATGCTTGCCTGATAACTGTTGTTATAGGCGAACTCGATCAGTGGTAGGTGCTCATTCCAATAACCTTGAAAATAATAGTGCAAGCTCTCAACATGTCTTCAATTATTTGGTTGATTCTTTCAGTCTGCCATCGGTTTGTGGATGGAATGCGGTACTAAAGTTGAGTTTAGTACCCAGTGCACCTTGCAGTCCTTTCAAAAATGAGATGTGAATCTCGGATCTCGATCTGAAACAATAGATGATGGAATGCCATGAAGTCTTACAATCTCCTTGACGTATAAGGCAGCTAGTACCTCTACTGACCATTTACTCTTTATAGGCAGAAAGTGGGCGGATTTGGCTAGTCGGTCTACAATGACCCATATGGCGTCGAGTCCACCACGAGTCTTGGGTAAACCCATGATGAAGTCCATGCCAATGCTTTCCCATTTACATTCCAGAATATCTAGCTGTCTGAGTACACTAGCAGGCCACAGGTGTTTTGCTTTTACTTGTTGCCAAGTAAGGCAGTGAGTGAGCGGCATGTTCAGCTACCTCTCTTTCATGTTCGGCCACCAAAACGTTCTGTTCATATCTTGATACATTTTGGTACCTCCTGGATGAATTGTATACTTTGTCTTGTGAGCTTCATCCATTAGTCTTCTCTTTAGTTCTTCATTGTCGGGAACACAAGTCCTTCCTTGAAAGACAAGCCTTCCGTCTTCAGTCATTGCAAGTCCCATCTTTCAATTAGAGTTTCTTTGACACGGACTAAGAATGGATCATCGTCTTGTTGAGCTTTGATCTTCTCTAGCAGATCAGATTGAATCTTGATGTTGGCAACCAAGACTCGATCATCTCTATGTTCGATATTTATGTCTAACCTTGCGAATTGTTCTAGTAGTTGCATCTCTCCAAGGACTAGACTTGTAAGGCCCTCGAATTTTGTTGCTTTTTTTATGTGTTGATATTCATGCTTGTGTGTGCATTTATGTAAATATCTACGTACGTATTAGCTAGTGATACTTATGTGTGCATGTGTGTAAATAGGTTATAAAATTGTATGTTTGCATGTGTGATGGCGTGTATACTATACCACATATATTGCATGTATATATATATATACATCGTACGCATGGTTTTTGCATGTTTTTAAGTTCTGGCCGAAGGGCCAATTGGCGTCAACATGGTGGACGTCCATGTTAGTCAACGTCCATATCGTTGGACGTTAATACTTAATAAACAGCCATGGACGTGGACATTAAGATCACTGACCTGCATGCGCTGCAGACCCCAGAATTCTGGGGGCAACCAAGCCCAACCATTGGGGAGATGTCCCCAACGGCTATCAGGCCTTCACATCACCCTGTGTGATGTCCCAACCCATTCTCCTATAAACTAAACCCTTTGCAACCTGCAAGGACTTCTCTTGGCCTTTTGCAAGAGGAGAGAAAACCCTAGCTCGAACTGGTGGAGAGCTGGAATTTACATGCTTTGATCTGGCGGTTTGGAGCTTCTTCCGGCGATCTACAGCGACTAGAAACTAGCTTGGGCATAGGAGGAGGTTTCCCCGACCACAGACTGGAAGCTACAATACCACAGAACCCGGAGGGGAGCTCTTTTGGAGGCTTCTTGGGACTGCCCAAGGAGAGCTTCAACGACACCTTTGATCCCTTTGGAGATTTATTAAGAGACAAGTAACCCATCCATTTCGTCCATGTAGGTGTCTAGTAGGGTTTTATTATTTTTATGAGATTCTATCGTGTCCTGGATCCCCCCAATTCTACTTCTTTTAGAGCTCGGGTCTGTATTTTTGCACAGACCTGAACTTGACGGCAAGATCCCTTGCTATTAAGATATTCAATTAACGGCCAACGATGATGCCGTTAAGCTCCTTTAACGGCCTAACTATGTCGTTAAGTTCTTCAGGACAGAACAGTGAGTTGTTTTTCCTTCTATATGAATAATTTCCGAAGGATTTCGCATGAGGATATATTGTAAACGTATATGTTATGTAATATGAATGGTGGAAGTGTGGTGAGACTCTTATGAATTTCTGTAAATGGCATGAATGGTTTTATTTATGAAAATGCATGTATGATAAGACCTTGATCTGTTAGTTACAGTTGCGTAATTCATAAGGAGCTTGAATGCCATAATTTTGTTAGACCATGAGTAGGTATTTCAGTCTATGTTCTGAAATTGGGAAATTTTCCATGCTCAGGTGATTTATTGCAATTTCTGTTCGGAAATAGAAAACATGCGTAGGATTTTGTAAAATTTACAGTAAATTGTGTGTTGTGCAATAAATCCGGGGGAAATTTCTGTGACAATGTGTATGTCAGGTTCAGGGCTGTGAACTGTCAAATCTGATATTCATGTTATGTTCCATGTTAAATTGAATATGAATAGCATGAGACTAATGTTCTAATTTCTGTAAATATACGATAATTCAGAAAAATATGAAATTTGCGTGTGAGGTCATGAACCTACAAATAGTGTGTGGTTAAAATTTCATGTTATTTGGATAACTATAGAGTGCTCTATGAAATTTCCATGTGAAAACGAGTGTTCAACGCATGCTAATATGAACATGGTTGATTATGTAGTTTCAACCTGATTAGTGAGGTACTGAATGTTGATTTCTGTTAACAGTAGTATCATGAATAGGAAAACAAGCCATGTGTATAAGGGGGAGAATGTAAGACATGTGTAATATGTGTGTTAAAATCGGAATGTGTAATGTGTAAGAATGTGCCATGTGTGACACTGCTTCCATAGAGGGTCGTGGAACCGTACCATGGAAAAGTCCCCATGGGAAGGTTCAATGTGTTAAGATCCTAAGGGCATTATGATGAAATCCTGGAGGTGGACAAGTACCACTGGTTAGGGTGGAGACTTGTTCTCCCAGTCTGCGTAGTCCAAGAGTCGTCACTGTGTTGCCTAGGTGGCATCGATGTGTTATGTGTATGTGATGTGTCCTTCTAATGGTGGTTTGGACTATGTGTCATGGCACTAAATTGTGAAATGAATGTGAATATGTGAAATGTGAATGTGAATATGTGTAAATTGTGTAGTGTGAATATGTGTAAATGTGCAATGTGTAAAAAGAGAACTATGTGAATGAGTAATTGTGCAAACATGTGAAACCAATGCGTTAGATTGTGAAATTGTGATCTATGATGTTAATGTGAAATAATGTTATAACAGCAACCTAACGTGTTTATGCTGATGTTTTATAGATGTAAAAATGTGTAGAATCCATGATAGGAGTAGGTCTCATTATGTGTGAACAAATCCATGTTAAACTGTTATCATGTTGTAGTATAATCGGGAATGTAGCTCTCATGTGAAGGGATGTGAATTGCTAAATCCATCAAAACAGCAACCATAAAGTGTATGAAATGATATTGTGCATGTGTAAGAATGTGTAGAAACCATGATAGGGATGTTTCCTTTTATGCATGTGAGAATCCCATGTTAGTTGCTATCATGTCGTAGCTTAATGTGATTGAATGAGTAGTAAGCATGTGATAGGATATTTATTTTGGAATGTCTTAAGTCATGTACCATATGTTTTAAATTTTGTAGAAATACCATGATAGGTTGTCTCTTATCAATGTTCAAGCATGCTATATGTTTGCTTCGTGAATTGGAATGTAGAACCTACTGTGATGTATGCATGAGTGATGTGTATGGAGTTATTTGTTGAGTCTTTTAGACTCACTCCTTGCTTCGGCGTACAGGTATAGTTGGTGACCCGACACCTTTGGAGGAGACAGTGGAGAGTGACTCAGAGCGTGGCGAGTAGCTTGGTAGAGTCGACGTTGTGACCTTTGCTTTCATAGTATGTAATGAGCATTGTAATAGAACTATTATTTAATTGTGGACAAGCTATGTAATCTGATTTTAGCATTTTATTTATGTGGACTTTAGTTCTCTTAAAAATTGTTATTTAAACCATGTATGTTAAATGTGGGTGATGAAATGAAATGACATGTAGTTCTTTTACTTCTGCTACTCTGTATCTATATTTATGAGCATCTCAGCGATGTGTACTAGTGTTGGGTAAATGTCCCACTGTGACGGGACTCACTATACCGACGTGGATTGGTATAATCGTACCGGTATAAGGAGGGTCGTCGTAGAGATTGGTATCAGAGCAACCAGTTGAGATTGCACATGAATATATATATAAGTCTCATCCCCATTACATGCTAAGTCTACATAGGAATGTCCACATGTGTATAAAACATTAATAATGAGTGGAAAATAGAGAAGAAAATGGTTAGGAAATTAAATAGCATAGCTCTAATGGTGGCTGAAATTTATTGCAGCCATGGCTTCGAGAGGTAGACGTGGTGGTATGCCTACTCGTAAGGGCGAGCAGAGGCGTGAGGAGCAGGCGGAGCAGCAGGCCCCGGCACCACAGGGTCCTGTACTTCCCCCACCGCCGCCTGTGGATTATGGAGTGTTCATGCAAGGTTTGGTGCAGGCCATGCAGACGTAGGCCCACACCCAGGCTGCACTCCAGGCTCAGTTGGAGGCTCAGGTTAGCATAATCAATCAAAGTGTAGTCTATTTATTTAATCGTAAGATGTTATGTTGAATGTGTATTATTTGTTGTTTGATGTAGTAGGTTCAAGTTCCAGCTCAAGACCTGGTGGACCTTCCATCATGGAAAGATTCAAGAGAATGTTGCCACCCTCTTTTAAGGGGGAGAGCGATCCGTTACAAGCAGAAAGAAAGAGGGAGATCGAGAAGATCTTCCGGGCTATTAGGTGTGCGGACGATGATAAGGTACTTTAGCCACCTATATGCTACAGGTATGTGCTAGTTTTATTTGTTTATATCCCCTGTTAAGTTGAAGTGTTTTAGTTGGTGCTTATGAAGGTTATGTTACAGGAGAGAGCTGATGTGTGGTGGGCTTCATTACTGCGTACCTGGTTCGAGGACGGCGCTATTGAGGTTGCTTGGGACGAGTTCGTGAGGCTCTTTTGTGCCAAGTTTGTCCCCGAGCATATCCAGGACAGGATGGAGTAGCAGTTCCTCTCCTTGACTCAAGGCTCCATGACCGTGCTCGAGTATGAGGCCAGGTTTGCAGAATTATCTAAATATGCACCTCATATCGTGACAAGATGAGCGCGGAAAGCAAAGAAGTTCGTGATGGGCTGAAGCCATCACTGAGGACGAGGCTAGTGGCGTTTGACCATGTACCTTGGACGAGGCCCTCAGCCCTGCTTGTAGGCAGGAGGGCGAGATGGAGCAATATCTGGAAGAGAAGAAGGCTTCGCAGAAGAGGCCTGCAGCTATGTTCCAGCGGTAGGACAAGAAGAAAGCAGTGTACCAGGCACCGCAGCATCCAGTAACAACCAGCAGTGCACAAGTACCTTCTCAACGTTCCCCTGGTGTGAAGAAGGAGTGTCCCCATGCGGGAAGACACATGGTGGTTCCGAGTGTTGGATGATTGCTGGAAAATGCTTGAAGTGCGGAAGTAGCGACCACAAGATCAAGGATTGTCGAGACTTCAGTAGGGAGTCCAGTGCGGAGCGCCAGCCCCAGCAGCGATAGCAGCAATAACGCCAGCTACAGGAAGATTAGGAAGGCCTCGAGCCCCAGCTCGAGTGTTTGCTCTAGCACGAGAGGATGCCGAGCAGGCGGAGCATGTCACCGAAGGTACAGTTTTATTTCTAGGTGTGCACGCTCGGTTTTGTTTGATACGGGTGCCACTCACTCGTTCATTTCCGAGCGGTTTTCTAGGCAGTTAGCTCTAGAGTCAGGCATAGAGTCTGAGGATCTAGAAGTCCCTTTGTCTGTGCACACCCCTCGGGTACGGTATCGACTAGGAAGTGCATTCCGTCGTTACCTGTGTGCATTGAGGATAGAGTCCTAGAAGGGTGTTTCTTCTTGCTAAAGATGAAGGACTATGATGCTATTCTTGGTCTGGATTGGCTAGGAGCACTATGCGTTAGTAGATTGTCGTGGAAAGAGGATTGTTTTCCGCATTCCTGGTGAGGATGAGTTCTCTCATCCCTTGCCAAGGAACTTGGCAGGAAAGTTAGTCATCTCTGCCATGAAGGCGATGCGCATGGTAAACAAGGGTGTGACGCTTTTCTTACCAGCGTGTGTTAGTGCCTGAGGCTGATGAGTCACCTACTCTTGCAGAGATCGAGGTAGTGCAGGACTTTCCAGACAGTTTCCTGATGATTTATCTGGATTGCCATGGATAGAAAGATAGAGTTCACTATAGAGTTGCTTCTGGGCACCTCTCCTATCTCAAAGGCTCCATATTGGATGGCACCTGCGGAGTTAGCCGAGTTAAGGAGGCAGTTGCAAGAGTTGCAAGATAAGGGATTTATTCGCCCTAGTGTTTCCCCTTGGGGCTCACATGTCTTATTCGTAAGAAGAAGGAGGATCACTTAGGTTATGCATCGATTACAGGAAGCTAAACCAAGTGACAGTGAAGAACAGGTATCCCTTACCTCGTATTGATGATTTGTTTGATCAGTTGCAAGATGCATCAGTGTTTTCTAAAATTGATTTGCGAACTGGTTATCATCAGTTGAGGATTCGGAGTGAGGGATGTGTCCAAGACAGCGTTTAGAACCCGTTATGGACATTATGAGTTTTTGGTTCTTCCTTTCGGATTGACCAACGCCCCTGCAGCATTCATGGATCTCATGAACAGGGGTTTAGGCCTTATTTAGATAGCTTTGTCGTAGTGGTTATTGATGATGTGCTGGTCTACTCTCCGGACGAGGCCACACACCGTCAGCATTTGAGGGTAGTGTTAGAGGTTCTTTGTAAGCATAAGCTATTTGCTAAATCAGCAAATGCAATTTCTGGTTGCGCGAGGTTCATTTCCTCGGGCATGTTATCTCCGGTGCTGGTGTTGCAGTTGACCCAGCAAAGGTCTAGGCAGTTATGGATGGGGAGATTCCAAAGACCCCTTCGGAGATTCGTGGTTTTCTCGGTTTGGCTGTTACTATTAGCGATTTATTGAGGGATTTTCATCCATAGCCACCCCATTGACTCAGCTCACCAGAAAGGGAGTGAAGTTTGTCTGGTCCGAGAAGTGTGAGAGTAGTTTTCAATTGTTGAGACTACTAGCTCACGTCAGCTCCAGTGTTAGTCTTAGGGTTTTGCTATCTACACGAATGCGTCTCGGATTGGCTTAGGCTGTGTGCTAATGCAGCAAGGAAGGGTAGTGGCATATACTTCTCGTCAGTTGAAGGAGCATGAGAAGAAATATCCGACTCATGATTTGGAGCTTGCAGAAGTGGTTCATGCCTAAAGATCTGGAGGCACTATCGTTATGGTGTCAGATTTGAGGTGTTTACCGACCACAAGAGCTTGAAGTATCTTTTCTCCCAAAGGAATTAAACCTGAGGCAGAGAAGATGGATTGAGTTCTTGAAGGACTATGACTTTGACCTTCAGTATCACCCTGGAAAGGTGAATGTCGTAGCTGATGCCCTGAGTAGGAAAGACCATCTCTCCAGTAGGACAGGAAGATGTTGGAGGATGCGGCTTGCGCATTGACTGAGTTAGAGCCATCGCTATGCCAGGCTTTTGTAGCTTAGTTATCTCTTAGGTCCTCGATTTTGGATGAGGTGATCGAGCAACATAAAGCCGACCCTAGACTCCTAGAGTTAGTGGCAAGACAGGCATTGCTCGTGATGAGGATGGCATGATTAGATTCCATCCCCGAGTGTGCGTCCCTGACATGGTAGATGTCCGTGAGCATGTGTTAGCAGAAGCTCACAGTCGGATTCTCTATTCATCCGGTAACACTAAGATGTACCAGGATTTGAAGAGGTCCTTTTGGTGGTCTGGCATGAAGAGGGATGTGGCATATAATGTATCCCGGTGTTAGTATGCAAGCAAGTGAAGGCCGAGCGACAGCGACCATCCGGCCTTATGCAAAGGATGGAGATCCCAGTATGGAAGTGGGAAGCTGTCACTGTGGACTTTGTTCAAGTTTGCCTTGATCTAGAAGGTGCAATGACTCTATTTGGGTAGTTGTAGATAGATTCTCGAAGACTACGCATTTCTTACCTATGAAGAAGAAGCAATCGGTTGAGAGTTTAGCTAGATTG